>QLPE01000266.1:26661-36691 GCA_003314125.1 Hygrophorus russula | reverse complement strand
CTTTCCAGCCTAACGCCAAAACATGGATAACAGTGGGGCGTCACGAAGGGAATTGAATACACGCGACAGCGATCCCACATTCCGTGCAGCGGTCGGGGGGGCTGGCGGCATGTTGTCCTTTATTAGTGTACGCAATTCCCTGGCCTCCTTCCGCCGTCCTTGCTTACTGTACACTAACGCAAGGTTGTTCATGACCAGCAGTGTGTCAGGATGTGTTGCCCCGACCACCCTTTTCATGGAGTTCATCACTTGCACGTCCAGTTCCTCCGCTTCCTTCCACCGTCCTTGATTGAAGTACGACCATGCGATGTTGCCCATGCTTATCAGCGTTTCAGGATGTTCCACTCCTAGCACCCTCTTTTTTGTCTCCACCATTTCTACGAACAACTCCTCTGTTTCCTTCCACCGCCCATGACAGGAGTACGTCCTTGCAAGGTTATTCATGCTGCCCAGCGTGTAAGGATGTCCCGACCCGAGGACCCTTTTTCTTGCCTCCATTACTAATGTCCCTAGTTCCACTGCCTTCTTCCGCCGTCCGAGATTTGTGTACGTCAATGCCAGGTTGTTCATGGACACCAGCGTCTAAGGATGATCTGGCCCGAGGACTCTCTTTGTTGTCTCGACTACTTCGATCCCCAACTCCTCCGCCTCCTTCCACCGCCCTTGAGCCGTGTATATCGGCGCGAGGTTACCTATGCTCACTAAAGTGTCTGGATGTTCCGCCCCCAGCACCATCTTTCCTTTCGCTACCACTTCGATCCCCAGCTCTTCTGCCTCTTTCAGTCTCCCTTGATGCAAGTATGTCGATGCGAGGTTGCCCATGCTCATTAACGAGTGAGGATGCTCCGCACCCAGCACCCTCTTTCTTGTCTCCGACACTTGTGTGCCCAGCTCCTCCGCTTCCTTCAGCCGTCCCCGACTTAAGTATATCCATGCAAGGTGACACATGCTTCCCAGCGTCTCGGGATGTTCTACCCCAAACACCCTCATCTTCGCCTTCACCACTTCTATCCCTAACTCTTCCGCGTCCTTCCACCGCCCTTGAAACAAGTATGTCGATGTGAGGGTGCCCATGCTTCTCAACGTCTCGCGATGTTCTGCTCCAAGTACCCTCTTTTCTGTCTCCACAACTTCTTTCACCAACTCCTCCGCCTCATTCCACCGTCCTTGACTGGAGTATGTCCATGCGAGATTGTTCATGCCGCTCAGCGTTTCAGGGTGTTCTGCCCCGAGGACCACCTTTCTTATCTCGACCAGTTCTGTCCACAGCCCCTCTGCCTCGGTCCACCGTCCTTGATTCCAACATGTCATTGCGAGGATACCCATACTTTGTAGCGTGTCGGGATGTTCTTTCCCAAGCACCCTTATTCTTGTCTCCGTCACTGGTAGAATCAGTTCCTCCGCCGCCTTCCAATGCCCAGCTTCATTAAAGGCTAAGGCAAATCGTGCACTCCCCGCTTCGTCAAAAGATATCTGATTCTCCGACGTCATAACTTGTATATGCGGGATAAGAGTTCGGCGATAAGCCAAATCCTCAGTGGTGAGGTGGGATTCAATGGAAGACGAAAGTAGAGCGTAGGCAAGAGAAGGGCCGAGCAGTCGGTCTTCATCCGACATACTATCACGACTCCAGCAGTGAACCAACGGATGAAATGAATAAACTCCTGAAATCGCTGTCTTCTTAATCAGCGAGAAAGACAATAAAATCCGGATGCCGCCCCGTAGGAAAAGTGGATCCCAGTTTCCCTTCTGGTCAAGTGCAAGAAGCTGAGCAGGCAAGCCACTTGCCCGCTCCTCGGTTGCCTCCGCAGCTCGTTTGATTATCTCCTCTGAAATGTTTTCATGGTGGAAGAATGCGAATGTTCGAAGAATGAATACCGCACTCTCTGCATCCATAGAGTTCATCTTTCCGATTGCCGTGAAAGACAAATCCCAAGTACCATATACCGCACGGCCATATCCCGAAGCACCTTCGAAAGTACGATCCGCTAGCAGTTTCTGACGGTTTTGACGGTACATGGATAGGTAGTCATTCAATTCACATAGACCTGACGAGATAGCAGCTCCAGCTTGGTCGACGGCTAAAGGTAGACAGAACAGTTCCTTCACAATCGGTCCTGCTGCTTGCCTAGCTCGCATGGAGGTCTCCTCGATTCCAGAGGACCTGAGCAACAATAAGATAGCATCTTCCTCCTCCATTTCATTCACCTCAATCCGGTCCCTGGCCGATACCAACCGACCTAAGTGAGGATTTCGGCTTGTAAACAAGATATTGCCTCGATCTCCCTTGGGAATGTAATTGATTATACCGCCGTCACTCGCATTGTCAAGCACAATTAACCAATCATGCTTGACAGTGGAAAGGTACTGGAGAACAGATTGGATGGAACGTTCGACCCCGAGGCTTATGGCAATATCTTGAAAACTGAGCTCAATGGTCTCATTCGTCGTTGCATCGACCCAGAAGACTCGCCAGAATCTGATTAATACCATCAGAATGCGTTCCATTGACGAGGAAAGACGGTCTTCACCGTTTTGAAGCTTCTTCGGCAAACCTCAAGCATATCTGAGTCTTTCCGGCCGTGAACAAGGAGGTATCTGCTGGGATCCGCTATAGGAGGCGTCGACGTGTTGGGAACCAACGAATGCCATTGGGCAGACTAGGTAATGGAATTAGTTGATACGTTGATTACTTGATTACTTGGCTGGTAAGCTCGCCTGATGGGTAAGAATAATCGATTTGAAAAGCAGAGCGGAAGGCAATGGCAGAAACAAAATTTGATGGTCGGAAGATGTGGTTGATGATGGCGTACTTCGACAAGTCCCGACGAGGCTGAACAGGCGTTTATTCAACTTTGTTGAGCCAGCAAACGGCAAATGCCTGGCGCCCTAATACTGTTTTGAAGTTTTTGCATCAATTAGAAAATATGATACAGTAGCATTCGCAAATTTTTACATTTCTTACCGGTGTGCCATGCATTACGGGGTTACGTCCGAGTCAAATATAACCTTTGGATGGCGGATTTCCACGCTCAACCTGTTAAGCGTCTTCAGCTTGTTTCGCTTTTCAAGTTCTCAATCCAGCGACATATCCAGATACAGTACCGGGCTTGAGGTGCAGCCACTGGAAATTTACAGTCAGACTGATGGCGGTTGTTCCCATAATTCATGCAGCAACGGTGCGGTGTTCATTGGATACTACTTCGAGAACGAATGCTAGAAATTCTCGTACTCCGAGTCTCACTTTCTGATAACGAGGCGGATATACTGGGACTGGGACCGTACCGTGGTCGTGCTAAAGACATTAATTGACGTCGTACCACTTTGCGAGGAGTTCGCACTGGCAGAGCGTTTTATAACTTCCAAGGCGCTCAAGTGCCGCGTTTGCACAGGTACTAAGATATGCGAGCCGATCGGAGAATGGGTGGCATGCTGCGGCAGTATGAATGGCCTGGAGAATGGCGGGGAGGACTCTATTAAACTCATGCTAGGGTTCATTATAGAACCGCGCGACATCCTTGTACATGTCAGCTCGATCTTGAGAAATGCCACCGAGTCCAATGCTCAAATTAAATAGGTCAGGAACAACACATTGTAGCGACGGGACCGATTCCACAATGTTCGCGAATTCGATTTCTGACCCATGAAATCTACACTGCACTAGTGATAGGCGGTTTAGTATCCCACAACACTGTATCGGTCAGATCCCCGTTACTCCACGCAAGTACTCTTCACCAAATGAGTCAATCTTAAATACTCTGAGTAAACAAAACCGACACACCTCTTGTCAGCTCAAAAGCTGCAAAAGTGCTCGCAGCTGCAGGAATACTGGAGAAGCCGTCAGTTCACTGTAAGATACCCCAGTTATGCAGCGCCACCCACCTTCTCAACACTGCATAACATCAGTGATTAACGATCAGATTATGGTAAGGGAAGGTACGTACATGAGGGAGACAGTCCTCGGAATAGACCAGGGCTAAATCAAGCCGTCAGCACAAGCCTACTTGATCACGACAACTTACACTCCGGATTCAGCAACGATGGCTATAAGTTCACTGGATATGTACTTGACAGGCGTGCCCGTTGGTGGAATTGGCCGTAGCTGGATGCGCGATTTTACCACGTCTGCGTAGAGGTGAGTCACATATTTAACATATGGGGTAAGATATATTCACCAAGAGGGTAGCACGCTAACCAGTACGCAATCTGAATGGCGGGTCATCAAGAGCAAGGTTGACAGTGGTGGGACGTGACATACTCCTCCTGTGGCCCCGCTGGTCAACAACGCCCAAACTGGCAACTGTGGCCCATATTTCTTGGCAAATTGCCTCTTCGTAAATTCAAACGCTGAATGAGAATTCCGTTCCATTCAACACAACTTACCGTTCAACACCATGGCACTTACCAGTGTAAAATCTGAACACCCGGTTAGCCACAGGCCCACACAATAGAGCGCAGCAACGTACCCAGCATATGCGGGGATCTCCCTCGCGACGGTGATCTATGCAAGCCCGTCAGAGTTAATAACGGGGTGATCAGGAACTGACTTACCCAATACCCACGCATCACACCCTTGCGAAAACCCCATTGTGCCCACATCTGACTCACAACGGTCCTAAGCCGCTTATCTGACTTATCCCCATACTGTCCCTGCATCCGCACCTTGAACATTTCCACTAAACAAGAGTCTGTCATGGTGTGTTGCACTATTAAAGAGCAAGACTCACCCGGACTCGCCAGGATCGCGTTGGCTGCGCCAGCCATGGAGCCAGCGAGGGCAGTCTCCTTGAGAGATAGGTGTGGGAATGGAGAGATGATGCGCCGTGAGATGCCATACGAGGCGAAGAGCAGTGAGTTGACGCCGGCGATGCCAATGAGCGGGCTGGCCATCCCTGAATGTGTTGAAGATTCTTGGGGATGTACATTTGCATGGAGAGTACGATACCTTTATACAGTGCGAAAAAACCTTCTTTCCGCAGCGTCTGTGTCAAGATGTCCATTGGTCCCTTCTATGTGCGTGGTCAACAGACATCGGCTGCACGAAACTAATAAGCTAACTCACAAACATTCCCTCTGTGTCGGAAATCAAGTCAATCCAGAATCAGGGAGCGATGGCAAGAATTCCATGACTGACTGGGTGCAATTTGCGCTCTTGTTTTGATTGTATCGAGTGGGTGCCCCACCAGGACTTGCGCTGCACCCCCTACGCACCCCGCGAGCAACTCATTTGTAGTTGACGAAATTTTGACCATTCAAAACAAGAAAAAAAAAAAAGTAAATTAAAGTACCAGTGTACGTAGCCGTTGACGCAAGTCTGACGCGATCACATGAGGCTAAGTAACGAAACCCTTCGAGCCCCCACTGCCATTGCCAAGTTCTGTCCACCATTTTGACTTGGCTCGCACAACGGTAGACAGCCCCGAGCTTACGCCTTTCCTACCCTTACTGGGGAGCAACGGAGCGCTAGCACCCTGAGTCTCCCCGTCCCCGTCCTCATGCCCATCAACATCACTCACACTCCGCTTCCTCTTCTTTGTTCTCACTTCTGGGGGTCTACTCCCTTTCTCCCACTCCTTCCGGTGGAGCCTGAACACAGCCATAGTGGCTCGAGCGTCCGTCACCTAAGACCAAACTCGTATTAGGTGTGTGGTGAATAATGACGACACGTACACTGGAATGTTCTCCACTCTGAATTGTAATACCTAATTCCTGCAGCACAAGATTCCGGAGCGCAGGATATTTACTTGGTGTTAACTTAAATTTGTGTGCATAATATTGCGTGTCCCGTGTTTGGGACCGGGGGTGTGAAAGTAGGAGCGCCTGGTATTGAACTCAGTCAGATGGACGTCTCCATTGAGGTTAAGCTTACTTTGAGGTCGTTAAACACGGCATGTCCGACTAGTATTCTGTCTTTCAAAAGGTCTGCGACTTGTGTCTGTACTTGACTGAATGGCTTGGCTGTGACGGACATGTCAATGGGAGACCTGAAGGAAACCTGGAAACGCACAACACCTTTGATCATATCTGACTCTCGTACCCCACTATACTGTGTCCGATAATCGACGACCCTTTCTCTCTGGCGTACAAACTCATCCAGCTGTACCGCGCCGTAGAAATTCACAAGGCTGACGCGAGCGAGCGAAGACTCCGCACCGTCGATTCCTACACCCACCATCTCGCAATCCAGCGCCAAATATTTTCCTACCCTATAGGTGGGTCAAATGCCGCCGAGTAGACAATAGATGTGAAACTTGCATTCGCTGTTTATCGGTGTACTCTAGATTGCCCAGTATCATTTTTTGCAACGTAGGGACAGACTCCCCGTTTTTCAGTTCTTGCTGCATGAGCGAGTCCAGCGTGATCAGGTGACCCACGTTTTGTCCTCGACTCCTCGTCTCAGCAGTAACGCTCAGCTAGCCACTGGCAAACCTGCTCTCACTGGCATCTGACGATCTGTAATACGTAGGAGGGTATCTCCAGATATTTTGTGTCTGCAAACGGGTGGGCAACCTACAACAGATTCTCACTGACACGATGCGCGTACTGTTTGGCGAACATGTCGCGTATCAAACGGACCTGAAATGACATCCCCAGCATCCCATACATGGATTGTTTTGTCTTAAGAGCTTGACACGATGCGCGTACCGTCTGGTGAAAATGCCACAGACCTGACACGGCCGGGGTGTCCTTTAAACGGCTTTGAAGTGACATCCCCAGTTTCTGCATCCCAAACCCGGATCGTGTTATCACTGGGGTCTGATAGTATACACCTACTATGCGCCTACTATCTGGTCAACGCAACAAAGTTGACGTGATCGGAGTGGCCATAAAAAGGACCTGAAACGACATTCCCAGTACCTGCATCCCAAACTTAAATTGTCTCGTTATCAGAGTTGACACTGTGCGCTTCCTTGGCGAAAACGCGACAGAGTTGAGTTGATTGGACTGCCTTGATTGGACTGCCCTTTAAATGGCCCTGAAACAACATATCCAGTTTCTAGATCCCACGGATTGTCTTTTTAGTCTGGACGATCCTGCGAACAAGAACTGGAGAGCACTTTGCGGACAGGCACTAACCATCCGGCTACTGGTTACGCCAAGAAAACGCGCTGACGCGCAATAGTAATAGCATTAACAGCTTATTAATAAATAGTACAGTACTACCAGATCAGATAAATGTCCTAGCTTGATAACTCTGTCCCACCCCCATCGGCCGCTCTTGCAGGCCCTGCTTGGTACTCTTCACGCCCACCTCCCTCAACCTCGCCTTCTCACTCGGGTCAACAGACAATGTACCAACGGAATCCTCCCTCTCCGTCAACGTACGCACACTACTCACCGACGACCCACCGCTACCTCGATCCCCTGTACTCTTCGACCACGTCCGATTGCTGTACACAGAACTGTCGTCAAACTGCGTCGTGACCTCCAGCCTAGGCTTCTTCCTCGCCGTCTCAGTTTCCACCTGCGTGTCCTGCTGAGACTGATGCGCATCCCTCCGCACCGTCTTCCGCTTCGAAAGCGCCCGCCGCGTCGACGCCAGCCTCAGCGGCACCGTAGTGGCATACTCCTGCTCCCATGAATATCGATTCATAGAGGACCCATACGCGCTGATAATTGACTCGGCCCACTGCGTAGGCGTATCGCCAGGGCTGGGGAATCCAGACGAAGACGGGAGTGCTGCAGACGCCGGGAACATGGAGCTGTGGGCAAAGCCGTGCGCGGGGGTGAACATCGCGGAGTCAGGCGGGACAGCAGACATTGGGAAGATGGAGTATCGTGCGGTAGATGGGAAGGCGGACGACTGGGCAGATGTCAGCGGCGCCGAGTTAGGTGGAATGATGGGGTAGGCGCCAATGGACGGGTAGCGCGGGGCCACGTCGTTGATGGGACTTTGCAAGGGGCTCGGCAAAGGGCTCGGCAAAGTACTTTTTCGGAACGCGTCGGTTAGCGGTTTCTCAGGTGCAGATAGCTCATCGGGTGAGTTTTGAGTCAGCACAGGTGTATAGATCCCCGCAGATTTGGGTGTCTCTAGATGCATTTCCAGTGCCTTCTTGGCGGCAGGGTCAGGGAAGGCCTCTGACATAGCTGACGGTGGTATGTCCATTTCCACGAGCGGTTCCATCGGGGCCTTTGGTAATCTTAATGATTTATTGCGTGTCTGCGGAAGTGGGCGTATTTGTCGTGAGGACCCCGTGTCTGGGCTTAATTTTGGGATTGGCAACTTGGGAACAAGTGGAAAATTCAGGGTAGGAACGGGTGGAGCTGTTATGGATTCGGATCGTTCGATGATGGAGAAGTCGGTAGGACGTCGGAGGGGCGTTGCATGGCCACCTCGTTGTACTCTGGCCTTAATCAGTCTGGAGATGGCAACGGTGTCATTTCTTTCGACTGGTACTGTTGCAGGGCCGTCCTTTCGTTTTCCGAGATTGGGTGTTGAGTCAAGAGGAACCGGAGGGGGGGGTTGCGATGGTGGCGGCTTCGCCGCTGGTATATTCTGTGATGAGTGAAGTGAGGTCGAGTAGGCGGAGTCCGTAGAGTAGTTAGTTTCCGAACGCGAAGCTTGTCTGGGAGTTCCAGATGGTGCTTTATAGCTATTTGATTGGAGTTCGTCTGTGAAAGCACGTCGAATGGTGAGATCTCGGAGTGAAAACGGACTTACCATTAGCTGGCGGGTACTCGTCAGTATGGAGCATAAGCGGGGTAGCGTCCGCGTGAGCCTGTTCATTATTATAACTACCCGTGTAGTAGCTGGATGCATAACTATTGTCACGCGAGTGGCCTTGGATTGAGCCCGCCAGGAGTGGCGCATTGATCTTGTCAGGCAGGGACAGCTTCCGAATGTGATACTTTTTGTTGGCGAGCTGAGCGCTACGACGCTCTAGGACCCAGTTCCGAAAAAATGGAAACATACAGGCCGACACCGCGATTAACAGGATGAGTCCACCAATTATACCACCGATGACTACGCCGGCATTCGACTGAGCCTGAGCAGGTGCCATCTTGAACTAGATAAAAATTATTAATTATGACCGCAGTACAAGTATGGCCCAGTGACATCACGTGTCGTGCTAAAAGCAGTGCATCCCTGTGTTACTAGTACCGAGTCGTCACGGTCGATAGGAAGAGTAGGGGGGTAGCTGAAGTCCACCAGAACACAGCCAAGCAGTTGTTACGACATGGCTAGTCTTGAAGCTACGACACCCGGGGACCCCCCCTCCCCCACCCTATTATATCGCGTGCACGTTCAAGTTTACGGTTCATCTAGTGTGTCATCTAGTGAGTTGTGCCATGGCTTGAAGACTAGCCATGTCATAACGGCTGCCCGGCTGTGTTCTGGTGGGGAATCAGCTTTTAAATCCAGGGTGTCCACGTTTACGGTTCATCTAACGTGTGGCATCTACTAGTGAGCGTGCCATGGCTTAAAGACTTGCCGTGTCGTAAAAATTGCTCGGCCGACGACAATTTTCTGGTGGGGAATCAGCTTTCAAATCCAGGGCGTGCACATTTGCGGTTCATCTAGTGTGGGATCCGAAGTGGCATCCAATGAGTGTGCCATTATGGATCGGATAAATACGCGTAAGATAGGTACGTCTCCAGCGCCTGAAGAAATCCCATCATCGTGGAATTTAGCTTTCAAATCTAGGGTGTGCACGTTTACGGCTCGTCTAGTGGCATCCGGAGTGCATCTAGTGAGTGTGCCGTCATGGATGGATCAGTTAAATACGCGTAAAATAGGTATGTCTCCAGCACTCAGAGAATTCCCATTATCTCACTAACCAGACGATCCACCAATGGAAACTTACCCAGGTGTTGTATGGTCTGGTCATTTCGACAACAATCTGTACACTCTCATTAGAATGTCCAATGGTGGCAGAACGCCACGGTTCGCTGCCGTGCATTCATCACGAACCGACCTGGTATGACCCACACTGCAATTTTCACTTGCCGAAAGATTGACTCGTTGATAGCCTGCAGCCATCGTGGATTCGCGTTACATCAACGCGAATACGGTAGAAACTATCTGCAA
>QLPE01000266.1:0-10421 GCA_003314125.1 Hygrophorus russula | reverse complement strand
GGACGTACACGAATCAAGGACGTACACGAATCAAGGACGGTGGAAGGATGCGGAGAAACTGGGAACACTAGTAATAGAGGCAAGAAAGAGGGTCCTCAGGGCGGAACATCCTCACACACTGGACAGCATGATTAACCTCGCAATAACGTATGCTCGTCATGAACAGTGGAAGGAAGCAGACAAGTTGTGGATAGAAACGGTGGAAACGAAGAAGAGGGTGCTAGGAGTGGAACATCCTGAAACACTGATAAGTATGGGCAACCTCGCATGCTCGTTGGATCAAGGACGTTGGAAGGAAGCGGAGGAATTGGGCATGCAAGTGATGAACGCCATGAAAAGGGTGGTCGGGGCAGATCATCCTGACACACTGCTGATCATGGACAACCTTGCGTCGGTGTGCAGTAAGCAAGGACAGCGGAAGAAAACCAGGGAGTTACGTACATTAATGAGGGACAACATGCGGTTAGCCCCACGACCGTTGTCGCGTGCCACTGCATGACGCCTCATGGGCCACTGTCGTTAGGATGCTGAGGAGACTTGCAGACGAACGGTGCGTACATCGACGAACTCTGGTAAAGTTTACGCTTGACAGTCATTTGCTCATAGTGAAAATTATGCGTACCGGCTCTAAACACGTAAAGAATCTCGACATCCCCGTCCTTGTTTCGATCCGTCATTTAGTTCCCTCTTTACCCTTTCCACGAAGTTCCATGCTATCGACAAATCTTATCTCACGCCAACGTACGTCCTCTTCCTCGGCGGCTGTTCTTTTTTCCTGCCATCGTCCTTTCAGGGGCCAGGCAGCTTGCACACACGAATAATGGTCCTTCGCAACATAGAATGTTCAAACGCCTTGCGCAATGCCCCAATGTTATCCCGTTTCGTCATTGAAATACTGGAGACTTACAGGCCAAAGACGATATGGGTGTATACATCGAATCATTATCGAGCTTAGCTCTCCTCGGTGCACTTATCATAAGTGTACTCTCCCATTCTCACCAATTTGATTTGGGTTGGTTTAAGTTCAATCGTTGTTGGTAGTTCTACCTATATGCCTCGATAGATGATCAAGATGTACCGATAACATTAAAATTAACAAGACAATCGTTATTGTGTTATTTAAGTACAAGGGTTTACTCGAGCAAAACGATACAAGGAAAAACATAGACATATTTGAATCCTATCTTTCTACGTGACAACTGCCAATGCAGCTTCAAAGCTTCAAAGTCACCCCTGCATTAGACGTGTGCACATTCACTTGGCCAGCCGCTGGGCCAGAGGGTCGGTAATGAACTTTCCCTTCAAGGTGGCCCCAACCTTCCCTAATGACTTCGATTATCCTCGGCCGCCCATCGCCAGAGGGATCAATGACACTATGCTTCTCCAGGGTAGGCTTGAAAAGAGAGGAGGCGAGCGAGAATCCACCTTCATACGCGCGGTGCAACGAGACAGTAGCAGGCGCGTTGGCGGTCATGGCCTTAAGGAAAAGAGCCGAGTTGACTGGGGAGACAGGGAACTTGATGTCGATCAAACCGTTCGAGGTGTCGGCGTCTACATCAAATTGGCTGTCAATGGAGTTCGTGGAGAGAAGATTGATAGTAGATCGAATAAGTCTGCGGATGTGGCGATCAGCCCAAGCGGGGAATGAATACATAATGGATGTACTTACGCGTTGCTGGTCTTCATGATGAGCTGCGTACCCCTGTGTGCATCGTTATTGTGGAGGTCCACAGCTACTTTGACAGGAGCGTTTGAGGTGCGCAGAGATAGAGTCGTTGAGGTAACAAAAGAGCCCTCAATTGCGGCATTTGACGTTACGACCTCTGCATTCTCTGCATCGAGGGACTTTAGGTTAGGGTTAGTTGACAAGTTTAGATAATGAGATATCCGGAGGACATACATCTGCACGAATAACTTGGTTACTTCCTTTAAGTTCAATTGTCTGGAATTTGACTGTTTCCCCAAGCTGACCAAGATGGTGAGAAAAATTGGGCACATCCGTGGTGAGTTTCTTGATAAGGAGGGGAGAATTCCCTGATGAAGCAGGCAAATGAGCTACGACACGGAAGTGAAGTGAGTCCTCAAGCGGAGTGTGCCACAATCTCGGTGTCTGCGTCCTCACGTCAATTAAGAGCTAAGATGAAGCCGATGGTACCTACGAAGATGCCCACGCCATTCTCGCCATTTCTGCGTGTCATTGAACAGACGTGCGCTCGACTGAGTGCGTTTGGATAGTGGTAGTCCACAGTTACATCGACTTTCACAACGTCGCTAGCCTCTTGGGTCTGCACTATCTGGACGTCTCCCCCGGACAACGATCCCCGAGAAATAAGGAATAAGACATCGGAAGAGACTGGGAGATCGAACGAGACCGAAGAAGAGTAGGGGTAATCACGGCTGGACATTTCGCTCCAATCTGCAGGTCGGGGACAGTTGCGAGTGTTAAATCCAGAAGGAATGGGCCAGTCACCCCCCCAGCCAGCCTGAAACCATTGTGACTATTGTTATTTCGCATATGAAGTAACACTGAAGTCCATAAAGGCCGACTAACCCTTTGACTATGAATCCACCGTTGCAGGCGATCCACACTCCCTGACAGCATACCGAAGAGTAAGCAGACTAAAATAGAAGCACCGAGAGCCTTGATGAATCTTTTATGTGTTCGTCCTCGCGGAAGGGCGTTGGTCGTAGAGTGCTGCTCTGGTTGAGCCTGGACTTGATATGGTGGCGGAGCTGACGAAGCTGCGCCTTGAGGATAACTCGATATGGCACCCTTTGCAGGAGGTTTTGGAACGGGGTCTGTAACAATCATAGTGGGGGAGTGCCCAATTACTCGAGGACAAAGGTTTAAAACAATCGGAACACGACTGCGGCTGCGCAATTGTGGCGCTTCAGATTAGCCATCCACCAAAGTACTACTGACACCGAATATCGAACCCGAGAAAGGATGATCTCACAATGAAAGCAAACTCGTGGATGCCATTCAGTGACGCGAAACCCGACGTCGGTCCATTGAGGCTTTAATGAGTAACTATATGAATCCATTCAAGACACCCGCAGCCTGGCAAGATGTGCCCCAGATTTTGTTGTGACAAGCTTCTTGCTTGAAGGTATCAAACTTTACTTTGCGCAGTACGCATTAACCCCATGCTCAAGTAGTCTGGTCGAGGCCAGGTCTTGCGGATTTTTCTAGTTCAGAACCTTGACAATGCCATGCTTGACTTCAGGCACCTTCGGTTCTTCAACACCCTGCAGCACTAGTACTGTTTTCAAAGCCAAAGGTTCTAGGTGGTTCCATAAAGTAAAAACACATGCATACCTCCCTTCACGACAAACCAAAGGCCTTCAGAACAATTTCCTCAACGCTCGCCTCCATATCGTCACTCAAAGAACCCGTTTTCCTCTCCTCATCGTAAAGCGTTTTACAGCACTGAGTGCACTGACGAAGCTTATCGCGCACTTCTACCACCTTGACGAAAGTCTCCATGCCAAGCTGCTGGGCCTCATTAAGCGAAAGTGCCTCCACTCGCTGGCACACCGATATGAATGGACTTAAAAGGTCACGCGAGCCTTGCATGCCGCATCTCTGCCATAGCTCGATCTTTGTGACGGGCTCCATGGTCATTTTATTGAGTTGCTTCGCAGCAAGCATTTTAATGCTTGCCGTCTGCCACATATGGGACTGCTCCAGTATGGATGTCCATTCATCCAGCGTCCTAGCCTTGTTTGTCCCGATCGTTCTGGAAAATGCATTGTCAGGCCCATGCAAGACTAGATTACGGAGAACTCGCACGGAGGGTACAACATCCAGAGGAAGCGATCAAAGTCAACTGCCTTGACGTTATGAAGGACAATAGGCTTGGCGTCGCTCGATCCTTCCAGATTTGGGTCATCGACCATACCATGCATGGGCCGCATGCCTTTAAAGACTGGCGAATGTTTCATGAGCATTGATCGATGGAGACGGTATAGTGTGTGTTCTGCCTAGAGAATATCACAGTGAGTACACCAACAAGGTAGCGGAGGCTCACGCACCAAAATGATTACATTTCCGTCTGAAATGTAATATTCATGGTGCCGTTGCAAGTGTGGCTTGTCCGACCCTGTGAGAGGAACAAAGTTAGCTTGTGAAAGTCACCCATGATACTCGCGCATCACCTGCGATAATAAGAGACCATTCTGTCGGCGGATGATTTGGAATCTTGGATACGATTGATGCTGACGCTGAGCCAAACTGGAGTATTTTTGTTGAAGTGTCCGCGTCGTTAGTCGTGCTGCTCGTTTTCGTAACAGTGCCAAGACAGAAAGGGCGCTTTGCTGGTAAACTGAAGCTGAAAGTTGGAGATTCGGAAGACGTGGCTTTGGGTGTTCCGAAGACAAGGCTAGTGGTACTAAAATCGCTTTTTTTCTCCTCAGTCGTGGCTTTTATCACTTCAGTGTCAACGCCAGCCTTCGGTGTCTCCACAGACGTGACTTTCGATTGTTCGAAGTCAGCGCTAATGGTCCTTTGCCTTTGCTCCGACTTGGCTTTCTGTCGTTTGTGCTTGTCAAATGGGCTTTGTGTTGTCTCGGACGTGCCTTTCGCCACGCCGAACGCCACGCCGAACCCAAAGTCAGTTTTCTCGTTGATGGTGGAACCAAAGGCGAACGAAGAAGTTGTAAATTTGTCTATCGTTTCCGCGCCTCGTGGTACTTTTGAGGTCGATCCTGGCGTATTGCCTAATGTCATCGCACTGATCGCAGGGAGCCACTAGCCACACGTCACAGTCAACCACGGTTTACGCGTTTGGTCCAAGTGCTTAGCTAAGTTTTTGTTATAGAGCTCCGCGATCCCATATATACAGCACCGACTAGTCCTTTCAGAAAATAATAGGTCTCATTTAACGCACGGACCATTGAAAATTCTGTAAATTTTACCAGCTCTCAGCTCACCCGTTATGTCGAATAGCCTTTGCCGCATCTGTATCTTCAAGACTTGCAACCAAGACAAATCAATAGCATCAAAACGCAAACGATTCAAGTTAAACGAAGAAGTCCAGCGACAGGTAATAAAAAATTCCAAGTGCCAAAGGACTTGAAGAATATTGCCATTCTGTCAGAAAGCGAAGACGGCTCCGGAGATATCAGCCTTGACGATGCCGCCCTCCACACGGTTTGGGACCTCGAGAAAGCCAAGGAAATCGCCCAGATGATTTCTAAAAAACTGGAGCTTACCGTCCTTGCCGCATGGGGCGAAGGTCTTGAAATTAAAAAGGCAGCCGACGCGCACATCGAGAGCATGTACGAGTCTGGATACTTAATGCCTGAGCGCGGCGAATCAAACGCCATATCAGACCTGTTGGAAGACACGCGTGCACTTGGTGAGAAGCTCCGGCAGGCAGAGGAATACCATGTAGCCCTTTTCTTTGCCCACGCGGTCGCGGAGATGATCAGAAGATGCGAGGAAGACATGATGTGTTGTGACGAAGGCGAGAAGGTCGTTGAATAGGTGAAAGGGCTTGACACGGTTATGGCGAGGGGCATGAAGGGATGGCGCGCACAGAGTACGAAGGGCAAGCAGGATGCCATGACCATAGTGCTTTCCGAGCGAAGTCACGGTGAGAGCCTTATGTTCTAGACGGGTTTCACGCGGAATACAATATTAATGTCTCATGACTGTGACTGTCTGAACAGCTAGCGGCATCCGAGTCAATTTCGAAAATGATCATAACTTGTATGTCTTCCTCCACGTTCCCGAAGGCCATGTTCGCCTCATCCTTCTGTACGAAGAAGATTCGTGTTTCTACTTGCAATTCTCTTTAGATATCATCAAATCACTATGGTGCTGGTGCTCAATGTGGTGCTGGGAGTTCTATGGCCAGAGTTGGGATGAGGGATTCAGAGCATCAACCACAGTGGGACGAAGATGATGTTATGCTGTTTTTCTAGGGGAATTCAAAAGCCGCAAAAGAGCGCCATGAGAAGAAAGTGGACGAAAACTCACAGCGTGTGGAGCAGTGGAGGCAAGGTGTCGGACTATAGACTAAACAACTTTCACTACGGTGAGCCATTCTGACGCACAGCAAAATCAATGCATTGATATTATTTTCTTGGAACCCAAGCACTCGTCAAGCGTGAAATCCCTTCCGTTCAATCGACGACGCCCCAATCGACCACACGCACCCCCCAAACAAAGCTAATTCTTTTTCTTTCCATCACTCGCACAACGCACTGGCACGACGTCCACCATAGATCTAACCCTTCGCTATACTCTACAAATAACTAGATACGAATACGCTTCCTTACGCGGGTAAAACGTGCCCATCCCAAAAAGAGAGAGAAAAAAGAGGTGGTGTTAAGAGTCTGGTCGTGAAGGGAAGTGGGAAAATGGGGGGGAAGGCAGAAGGTGCGCGGGGGTGGACGTGAATATATGGATCCAGCAGGCAGAATTATGGGCACACACATATAGAAAGAAAAGAGGGAAGAAAAGAAAGAGAAGAGGAGTAAGAGTAAGAGTCACCATAAATAAAAGAAAAGCCACACCCTACTCCCCTTACTCCCTGCACCGCACCGCACTGCGCTGCGCATCAGAACCCGTTCGGCGTAGGGATCCCGCCCACCGGTACCGCGCGGAGTGGCGTACGCAGGTAATCCGCCGCTACGCAGTGCGCGTCAATGGCGAGAAGGGAGAGAATGTGAGAAGGGACGTACTGTCTTTATAGACATTGTTCCCCCACCAAGACACGGTGAGCCCGCCCTTTGGCGCTTGCAGCGTCATGAATATCACAATCAGCGACAACACCGTCCCTACACCCCGTATCAGCACCCACACCGAAAAAAAAAAAAAAACATGAGAGAAAGGGAGAAAATGGGAGAAAGGAAGAAAAAGAGCAAGGAGGAACTCACCACTATCCAACGCCGCACTAGTCACATAATTAAACTTACTCCACCACGCAAACTTTCTCGTCCTCACCCAATACTGAAACACGAATCCCACTGCGAACCAGCTCGAGTAGTTGATCCCCGTCGCCGGCGGGATGTACGACACCCCGTTCAGTATCACCGGCGTGTTCACGAACCGGATCCACGAGCTCGGGTACCGGCGCTGCCACAGCCAGAACGGGATCGGCAGGAGCGCGCCGATGATGATGGCGTAGAGCTGCGGGTGGTACAGCGTGCCGTTCCCGAATTGGCGGCTAGGACCGATGAGGCCCCTGTACCGAGATCGATTAGCAAAAGCGCGAGGGGGAGAAGGGGGGCTTACCAAACAGCGGAGGCGGTGAAGAAGACCTCGTTATGCGGGCACGTCAACGAGCTCGGCTGGTTGTCCGTGCATATATCCTTCACGTGTGCGAATATCAGCTCTTTCACACCTACCTGCACGAACGCCGCCAGCGTCGTCGCTACCGCTTGCACTGCCCGCAACACCGTTAGCGCATCGGTTCGTCAGTGGAAGAAAGGAGAGGGGGCGCACCCATGAAGGTGGCGCGCGGGGGCACCTTGACGTAGTGCCCGAGCTTGAGGTCTTGCACGAATGATGTCGCTTCTGTGAGCGTCTGCACCGAATACGCCTTGAACACCTGCATATCGCGAGCGTTAGCACCACCCCACACCCCGTAAGCGTACGCACCATGTTCGCCATCGGGTTGCCGGGCATGAGGGTCCCGGGGACGATCTGCGCGAGGAGGTTCACCGTTATCTGCGCGGGGGGTCAGTACGTGCTACATCAACGGTGCGAGTACCCACCCCTTGTCCGGTCATAGCGTAGATGAACCCGCCGGGGAGGACGTACACGATGGGGAGGGCGACGGCAAGGAGGAGCGCCCATACTGGCACGCCGGTGCGCCACACTTCCATCGCGACGACGGCCATACCAAAGAAGAGGACAAACGCCGAAGCATACCACCAATCCGGGACCTCTGGGTACCCGCGCATGAGCTTGGCGTGGATATCGTCGCGCTCGATCTTGATGCGCTTGACGCCATTGAGGAGGGAGCGGCCGTGGTACAGCGCTGTGTGGACGATGACGCAGGTGGAGAGGGTGAAGGCGAGGAGGTAGGTAACTGCGTAGGTCGCTGGGAGGTAGAGGGGGGAGTAGGCTTGGTAGGCGGTGAGGTTAAAGGTGTCGTCTTTTGTGAGGACGCGGGCGACGTTGTAGCGCTGGCCGAAACGGTCGTAAGGCTCATTGGCAGAAATGGGAAAGTGGGAGAGCTGCCATGTCTGTAGCGGGGTGAGTAAGGGTGAGAGGGTGAGAGGGGGGGGGGCACATACGTTCGTGTAGTAAAGGATGGGAGTGAGGATCCAGTAAAAGAGGACAAAGCCAGTCATGATGTGCACTTCTGCCCACCAGGGGACCATGAGGGGGCTTCCGATCCAGCTGATTTCTGTCCAGTCAAAGGTGATGATGCTCATGCCGAGGCCATTTGAGACGCCAAAGAGCTGGTTGACGGCGACGTTCTTTGGAGCGAGCCAGCATATGAAGGAGAAGATGGAGAGGGCGGAAAATAGGTATCCTAAAAAGGAAACGGTGTCAGGGGGGCGTGTCAGGGGAAGGGGTGGGTAAACGTGCCTGGAAGAAAGAAGAAGAAAAAACTTGCGCCAAGGACGATGAGGAAAAAACGGTAGCGGGTTATACCACCCGCGTCCTCGTCGTCTTCTGCGTGGAGGGTGTTTAAGAGTGTACAGACGACGAGGTTCTGTGGCCAGACCATGCTTGCCTGCAAACATGTGAGTGAGAGTGAGTACGTAAGCAAGAGGGACGCACCGGCCATACGAGGAATCGCCTACAGAGACCGGCGATACCGAAACCGGTGAGTTGAGTTGCGAGGACAAGGACGAGATTGAACCAGAATCCAAGTTTTATACCGTAAAATATTTCGCTGACGACGATTGCGTTCATAGCATAGGGAGGACCGACAGCGACGTTTGCCATGATGAATACGAGGACGTGTTCTTTGATGTTCCATGGGCCTGGGTTGAAAGAGAATTCTGAGATGCCGAGACGGGCGGAGAGGGGTTGTGGGATGCGGTAAGTTGTGATTGGGAGGGAGAATGCGAGGAACTTTCCAACTGGGTAAGAGATGAGGAGAAGGGCGAGGGGGACGACGCTAGGCGCTGGTTGACGGAAGTTGAAGAAGACGTTCATGGAACTGTGTGGGGAGGTGAGGGAGACTAAGGGTAGGATGAAAGGAGTACGTACGAAGAGATGAGACAGAGGACGAGACCGACGAGCCACATGCGAATTGTGAGAGCTGGCATGTCTGGGTCGTCGATGTTCGATACGGATGCACGTACTTCTGGGAAAGGACTGTCCTCTTCTTCGATTGCGTCAAAGTCGAATTCCATTCTAAATGAAGATTTGTTAAATAAAATAAAAAGATGATATATAAAGGAAGAGTTACTTTATAGAACCACCGCTACTATCCTCCTCCATCATACTCGGAGTAAGAAAAGACTCTGCGATAGATGAAGGTCTCCGTTTTTGCTGATGATTTTCCTTTGTTGAATCTGTTGGTAAAGATATACGAACTTGACGAGAAGAAGTTGTAGTTGAAGTGTTATTCCTCGCTGTGATACGATATGGATCTGAAGAGCGAGTTGAAGGGTAATGAGCGTATGGATCGAAAGTAGGTGTTGGTATAGGTAATTGACGATCAGCAGTAGAAGGTGGTAAAAATGCGAAAACGTCTTCATCTTCAGACTCTTCTTCGTACATCGTAGGTAGTAGCTTGATTAGGTAATGCAGTGTTTGATTCGAAAATGTAACTGATTATATAATATATATATATATATACACGATTTGCTCTCTTCTCGATCTTATAATGTGGGAGGATGTATCTTGAATTCGGTGCTCTGAGCTTGTATGTATCGGGTATGCCCTGAAACTTTCAGTCCAAAGGCGACGGCACATTGAATAATGAATTGCTCACCATGGGCTCGAACCAGAGTTTCAATTCATCAAACAAGGAGTGTACACCGACATCTAATGTTAAAACATTTTCTAAACAATGGATACTGTTGCTGTTGAGGTCACCTAATATTCCCACACTAAGCCTTAAGTAATAAGGCGTGACCAGCCCGAATTGCGCCTTTTAGCGATAAGGGTTTTTCCGTAGGAGCCTTACCCGCCGAAAGCAAGCTCAAAAGCTCAAACCCTAATCATGGTCTTGATATATAAGGCATGACCGGAACGGAAGGCACTCCCGCCACTGTGGCTGCCGGGCGGCAGGGCAGACCTTGTGCTCATCGTTCTCAACGACGAGCTCAACTCTCCTCAAGTCTTGGTCATATTTTCTTGCATGTTTTTATCACTTATTAGTAGTACTTAAATAGTATTCAATTCACGAAAAGAAAAGAGAAAAAAACGTAGAAAGCAAGTAAGCGGCTATCTACTCAGTTAACACGTCAAAGGATGAGGTCGGGACAACTTTATTGGATAGGAA
>QLPE01000264.1:1194-24593 GCA_003314125.1 Hygrophorus russula | reverse complement strand
TTGGTTCACAAACGCATCGCACGAGATCCCAAAGGTCGTCTCGATATAATGCGGAAACCACCCCAACACACCAACAAGTTCACTCACTGGTCCGAGTACAACACCTTGCACAGCACCTCGCGCACACGTAACCGCCGTCGGCCACCGCATGCTTATCTGCCACCGAAGGAGGATCTGCACCATTTCCTTGCGCGCTTTAAACTGAAGCGGGAGATGTGCTAGAGGAGGTGGGGTATGTTTCTTGTGCAAGTTGAGTGGACTCGAGTATCGTGTACGTAAGCATAACCCGTACTCAAACAATCTGGGACTCCAAGTCGGACATGAGATCCAGCGACGCTCCAGATTGAAGACGACTCCTTGGATTTAACTAAGAATTTATAATAGCACACGGCGTGGAACGACCATATGCATGTCGATGTCGACCCCTGGCAGGCCTGCCGTGCCAGAACATCCGATCTTTGTCTCTTTTTGCCATCCGACTAACAGACGCTTATTTCTCTCTCTACCACAAAATAACATCCTACCTTTAACATCGGACTTTGGTGTACACCATGAAACGGCACTCACTGCCTGTCAAATCATCGCCTGCAATGAGCCCGGATTTTTATCCACCTCCACAAATAGAAATGACATCGCCGCCCGGACGTCTCCAGAGCACCATCCGTTCCTGACATCTAAGACGTACTTTTACCACTTGGTCTCACAACCTGATGACACCAATTACCGCATCTGCATCGATTTCGCTTTATGGTCCTTTCCCCATGATCATTTTCCACCGTCGTGGGTCCGAACAACCCCTATTGACGATGCAGGATTTGAAGGTTCTGGTTGGACTGATATCAGTAGTAGGATCAAACAACGAGATCGAAATTGCCGTATTTCGGACTGGTTCGACAACAAATCGACTGCCCACATTGTCCCAGCGGATCAGATAGAATGGGTATGCTACTTGCCGCTTGTCCTTGCAGATATTATAACAAAATCCGTTTTCCCAGATGCGAACCAATGGTATGGATATCTATGCCGCAGAGCCCAATGAAACGTTGCTGGACAAGGACTCCAGGAATCTCTTCGCTTTACGTTGGGATATCCGTACTTTTCAATTTGATTCCGGGAACCTTGTGGTTGTACCTATAGATGGGAGAATGGTCACTCATTTCATTGGCCGAAGTCGCGAATCAGCTGCCCTCTATCACAACAAACCATTTGATTCCTCCCACTTGTCACACGAATTTCTCTTCGCTCGATTTGCTTGGGCCATCCTCAAAAGGGCACGTACCACCTTCATGTCTCACCCTGCTGCCGGTCGGAAGACTTTTAATCTGAAAACTGCCAATGCGGCTCCCCTGGATGAGGAGGAAGTAATAGGGCCAGATGATGGAGATGGGGACGAACCGGTCGACTCGCAACGAAAGTCTGATGTCACCGGGAAACAAAAGGGAACAGGTAAGAGGAAAAGGCTTGATAACCCTGGATTCAAGGATCCAGCCGCTCGCGAAGCTCACGAACTCGACGAAGACATAGCAAAGGCAAAGAGAGTTGCACCATTCTTTCGTATGTCCCTAAATTCCGGACTTCACCGTCCTAGTATCTAATGTTTTCGTCTTCATAGTTGAACCTGAAGGGGTCGCCAATCCATATGCATACCAAAACATGGTGTGGTATCCCGGGTCTGGGATCGTTGAGAGGAAGAAGTTAGAGTATATGGCTGCACATCCGAATATTCGCGCACACAGCGAACTGTGTGCCTCATCTGATACGCATTTAATTTCTGAAGGTACCATGGACTAAGCTCGCAAGGACAATTTTTGTTCTTACTTTGCCGTAGTCGTTAGGATTCATGATAGTTATCGTGTCGGTTGCCTTCTAGTTAAATCCAGTTCTGAGATGCCATGGCATGCTAGCAAGAGGCGGGCGACCAATTCTTGGATAGCTCATGAACACTACCAGCGATTATTGCCTCCAAAAAATATTTGCATATAGATAGCATGCATTAGAATAGATTATAACAATTGGCCGTTATCCGAGCCTTCCAGTGAGTGTGATTCCAGATCGTCCGGATCACGTGACAACATAAAATTATTGACAAAGCGACTTGCCGTCTCCGGTCCTCCCTTTTTCATATATTTGCATGCTAGGAGACCTCCCTGATCACGGATTAACTTACTTGTATCACGGTCGAGAGTAACCTGAGGAATTGATCATAGCTCCAAGACTTCAAGGTCAAATCAGCACTGGTCCGAAATTCCAGTCCACACCCGTCAACACAAGAACCTAACGTGCTGGACCGGGGAATCATTCTAAAGCCGATGGAGATGATGAACCAATGTATACCCGAAGAGATGCAAGGGGTTTAATTAGAGAAGTGGTGTGAAAACTGCGAAAGAGGTATTTCGTTTGCATTATTTAGCCTCACGTGCCAAAATGATGACGGATGCTCGAGAATGCAAGGCCCGGACCCAGCATCTAGCAATGTAGTGATGCGGGGTTTGTGTTGCAGGTTGGGTATGTGGGCGTGTGGGATTGGGTGGGGAGTGTTAAATGTGATGGCAAGTGCCGTCCCCGGGCCGTACTTGGTTGTGGCCAAGTGTTTGCAATTGGCCCAAGCTCAAGAGCTCAAAGCGCCCAGGGACCCTTTAAGTAGTTTCGATTATCAATGATAATCGATCCCCCCAGCACTTAGTGATCGTTCCAAGATGGCAATGCTCGAGAATGCAACTAGTATGGATTTTCGTAGGGGCCTATTCTACGAATTTGCGGGGGACCAGATCAACAATAATCAGAACATACGGCATTATCAGAAGGTAAATTGAGTTGGAATTATGTGCCATCCAAACCTGCTCATTCCTTCTCAGCAGGTACATTCTCAGTTAAGTGGCTGTAGAAATGAATACTGAACTGCTTGTCGTCTCGTGTAGAATGTAAGTCATTCAGGTCGAAAATTCAGAGCTCGACGTCAAATACTTATGTCTGCCTGGCTAGTTTGTGTGTGATTTACTTTCGCTTCATGGCGAAGCGCTGACCATAATGGCTGGAGCTATGCTTAGGAAGTACGCAATATAGAGAATTCTCCTCAAACCCGTTCTTGACAAACTTTTTCAGCCTGTAGGTACTTTGTTCACCCAATATTTCGTCGGTTGATTTCTCGTGGTCTGGGTGTGATGTTAGTATGTATGTGACCTTGTCCACTTGCAATACCTGTCGTTGACCCTGTCGTCATTTATTTTCTTAGCTTGTAAGTTATATGTCTGTCCCTAATGCTGTCGTTGATATTTTTGTGAACTGTCCCTCGCTCAGCCTGTGACCCCATCACTCACTCACCGAGTACGCCATGTCATTCACTCAGAGTCAGTACACTGATAATTCCTGTCCCCCACTTAGTTTGTACGTCATGTCGTCCATTCACTTAAAATAGGTACGCTGATGCTCTCGTGACCCTCGCTCAGAAAGTACGTCTGTTCACTGAAAAATGAGTTCGCTGATACCCTTGTGACCTTGTCACTCACTCAGCCTGTACGTGATATTGTCCATTCATTGAAAATGAGTTTGCTGATACTCTCGTGCCCTGACCCTCTCTCAGACTGTACGTGATGTTAACCATTCACTGAAAATGTGTTCGCTGATACTCTCATGACCTGTCCCTTGCTCAGGGCGTACGTGATATTGCCCGTTCGTTGAGAAAACAAGTTTGCTGATCCCCCCATGACTCTGCCCCTCTCTCAGCCCGTACGTGACGTTGTCTACCCACTGAAAGTGAGTTTGCTGATATTCTCATGACCCTGCCCATCGCTCAGAAAGTACGTGATGTCCATTTGCTGAAAATGACTTCACTGATCCTTTCGTGACCCTGTCCTTCGCTCAGCCTGTATGTGATGTCGTCCGTTCCTCGAAAATGAGTAGGCTGATACTCTCATGACTCTGTCCCTCGCTCAGCGAGTATGTGATATCATTGATTCACTGAAAATGAGTACGCTGATACTTTCGCGACCATATCCCTCTCAGCCTGTATGTGAAGTCGCTCGTTCACTGAAAACGAGTTCGCTGATACACTCGTGATCCTGTCCCTCGCTCAGAGAGTACGTGAAGTCGTCCCTTCGCTGAAAATGAGTGCGCTGATATTCTCGTGACCCTGACCCTCTCTCAGAAAGTACGTCCCTTCACTGAGATTGAGTTTGCTGATACTCTCGTGACCCTGTCCCTCGCTCAGAAAGTATGTGATGTCGTCCACTCACTGAAAATGAGTTCACTGACAATTACATGACCCTCAGACTGTGCGTGATGTCGTCCATTCACCAAATTGATACTCTCATGACCCTGTCACTCACTTAGAAAGTACGTGAAGTCGTCATTCACTGAAAATGAGTACTCTGATGGTTTTGCGACTGTCCCCCTCTTAGCCTGCACGTGCTGTCGTCCCTTCATTGAAAATGAGTTCGCTGATATCATCATGACTGTCCCCCGCTTAGAAAGTACGTGATATCATCGATTCACTAAAAATGAGTACACTGATACTCTTGTGACGCTGTCCCTTTTCAGCCTGTACGTGAAACTGTCCATTCACTGAAAATGAGTTTGCTGATACTCTCATGATCCTGTCCCTCGCTCAGAAAGTACGTGAAGTCACCTGCTCACTGAAAATGAGTTCGCTGATACTCTCATGATCCTGTCACTCACACAGCCTGTATGTGATGTTGTCCATTCACTGAAATGAGTTCGCTGATTCTCTCATGACTCTGTCACTCACTTAGAAAGTATGTGAAGTCGTCCATTCACTGAAAATGAGTACGCTGATACTTTCGTGACTCCCTCTCAGCCTGTACGTGATATTGTCCATTCACTGAAAACAAGTACATTGATACTCGCATGACCCTGTCCCTCGCTTAGGGTGTACGTGATGTCGTCTGTTCACTGAATTGAGTTCACTGATTCTCTCGTGACCCTGCCCATCGTTCAGACTGTACGTGATGTCATCCATTCACTCAAATTGAGTTCGCTGATACTCTCGTCCTGCCACTCACTCAGCCTGTACGTGATGTCACCCATTCACTGAAAATAAGTTTGCTGATACTCTTATAACCCTGTCCCTCTCTCTCAGCGAGTACGCGATATCATTGATTCACTGAAAATGAGTATGCTGATACCTTCATAACCCTGTCCCTCTCTCAGCCTGTACGTGACATTGTCCGTTCACTGAAAATGAGTTCGCTGATACTCTTGTGACTCTTTCCCTTGCTCAGCCTGTACGTGATGTGGCTGATGTCCTCTACTTACTAAAATGGGTTCATTGATACTCTTGTGATTCTGTACCCCACTCAGCGAGTACGTGATACCACCAATTCACTGAAAATGGGTATGCTGATACTTTCATGACCCTGTCCCTCCCTCAGCCTGTACGTGATATCATCTATTCACTGAAAATGAATATGCTGATACTCTCATGACTCCGCTCAGAAAGTATGTGATGTCGTTCGTTCACTGAAAATGTATCCGCTAATTCTCTCATGACCCTCTCTCAGCCTGTACGTGATGCTGTCCATTCACTGAAAATGAGCACGCTGATATCTCGTGACTCTGCCCTTCGCTCAGCCTGTATGTGATGTTTATTCGCTGAAAATGAGTTCACTGATGCTTTCGTGACCCTTTGCTCAGCCTGTACGTGAAATCGTCCATTCACTGAAAATGAATTCACTGATACTTTCGCAACACTGTCCCCTCGATCAGAAAGTACGTGATGTCATCCGTTCGCTGAAAATGTGTTCATTGATTCCGACCCTTTCTCAGCCTGTATGTGATGTTATCCATTTACTAAAAATGAGTACGCTGATACTCTCGTGACCCTGCCTTTGCTCAGCCTGTACGTGATACCGCCGTTCACTGAAAATGAGTTTGCTGATGCTTTCGTGGCCCTGTCCCCTCGGTCAGAAAGTACGTGATATCATCCAGTCACTGAAAATGTGTTCGCTGAAACTCTCATAACCCTGTCCTTCACTAAGCCTGTACGTGATGTCGTCCATTCACTAAAATGAGTTCACTGATACTCCAGTGACCCTGATACTTTCTCAGCCTGTATGTGATGTCGACCATTCACTGAAAATGAGTCCGTTGATACCCTCATGACCCTGTCCTTCGGTCAGAAAGTACGTGGTGTCGTCCGTTCACTGAAAATGAGTACGCTGAGACTGGCGTGACCTATGCTTCGCTCAGAAAGTACGTGATATCATCCGTTGACTGAAAATGAGGACGCTGATACTGACCCTTGCTCAGCGAGTACGTGGTTTCGTCCATTCACTCGAGATTGGTCTGCTGATACCCTGGCCCTGTCTCTTGCTCAGGATGTAGGTGATATCGTCAGTTCACTCAAAATAGGTACACTGATACTCTAATGACCCTGTCTCTTGTTCAGGCTGTATGTGGTGTCTTCTCACTTCAAACACCGCTGACTATCTACGGCCTTCTTTTTCAGTTGGTACATCAACGTACTCTGTTCATCCCGTAGTCCTGTTACTGACCCTCTCTTTGTTGTCTCAGTCTGTACGTGATTTGAGTTATTCACGCTCATCTCGTCGTTGAATGTCTCGTTACCCCATTCTTCACCCAGAAAGTGCGTTATCTTACGTTATCCAGAAACACTGTTGATGATCCCCTCCTGTGGCCCTCATCCGTCTAGACGGTATGTATTTAGATTCCACAAAACGAAATTCATTTTTTTCGTGCCTGTTTTTCTTTAGACTGTGAGTCGTAATTTTCTGGCTATAGATACACGGGCATTGATATTTACTATAGTATGTTATTGCTTGCAACCCTCCGGTGTTTTACGTCGAATTATGTGTCTTTCATTGCCAGGAACTAACCAGTGGTACCACTGGCAATGACATGCTGCCTTTAGTGGGTATGTCGTATTTGTTCACTCAGCCGATGCGAATGCTTCAGTCGAGCGCGCTGTGTGTTTCATTAAGCAACATATACTGTACTACCAACAGAGCTTCAACGACGAAGTTGATTCTAGTAGCCAAATTTCATCCCGATTCTGTCAGTGCTCGTCCTTCTACTATTTCGTTTTTTGTCTTTAGTTGATTATGTTTTGTTTGGTTCTGCAGGTAAAGGGATGACCGAGCCTTGTATCCAAAGCATGCCCTCTTCCAATATTCCTATGGTTTTACTTGTTTGAGAGAGTATTCGGGTTTACTTGATTTCACTACAGTTGTACAACTATTCGAGTTTGTTTGGGTTATATGTGCTTCACAACTGATCATTGCTGAAATGTCACCAATATTTTCCATATTATTGTCTAGACTATTGAGGGGCTGCTTCGGATTGAATGAACTCCTCCAGCGCTTATTCCAGAGGGTTCCGCACATCCTGGACTCGTAACTTTTGTGATATTTTGTCTGTTGCAATTTTGCACGATAGATAATATATTGCATTTGGGTCTTCTGACAAATGGCGTGCGTGTGGGATGTCGAGAGAGGGACCATTGCGTTCGGGCAATTTGAGGGACATGGCAACCCCGCCTCATTTTCCAGGCCGTGGTTTTTGCGGCCAACATAGCTTTCTGCCACAGAAAGTAGGAAACGGGTCCAGAGGACCAATCTCTGCGGGGAAAACTGAAGATGTGCGGCTGGCTAAACGGATTTAGTGCAGTAGGGGATTTGCTTGTTGTTCAATTACGAGCGATGGGAAGTGTATGGGGAATTTAGCTATTAGTGGGTAGCATCACAGAAGAGATGAGCACGTATGCGTGAGCAACGTGTGGCGAAGGGACGGGGAAAAGTTGTGGAAGGATTAAGATAAAGTTGGCTAGCTAAAAAAGCATTGTAACGGAAAAAGGATGACGAAAAACCAGTACTCGACCTGCTCCAACACCAATACCGAACCCATCCCAGTCTCAGTAGCTGCCGGAAATAGACCTTCAACTTGAAGCTTCGGATCCCTCGCGCTTACCCTGCTACTCGGAATTATCGAACGAAAAGCTACTGACAGTGAGCATGGGGAGAGCTCAACTAGAAAGAGGATATCACGAGCTCACTGTCCACCTTGTAAGTATTTTCCATTCTTGATGTCCGTCATTCGCGAGCCGACAAGCCAGTGAGAATCGCTGTTGTCGTTATACTGTAACGATTTGTGTCACGGGTTAGGTGTGTGCGGTCGGTGTGCGGTCGGGAGTGTTGGAGGTGATGACGGCAAGTTCATTCTGGGCCAGAATGTGATTGAAAACGACGAGAGCTGGGAAAAAGTTTGAGAATAGTCGCCATTTATAACCCACTCGAGAGCGATATCTAAACTGATCTTGTATGGAACTGTCAGTAACCTAGGACCTGAGAACTGAGCGGACTGAGTGGATCTTACAATGACTTTCAAAGTTGCAGCAAGCGGCCCAGCGGTAGCCGTGCGACACCAATACTGAACCCATCCCAGTCCCAGACCTGTCCTAGCAGCCGGATATAGTCCATCAAGCGCCAGTTTCCCTCGCGCTTACCCTGCTACTCGCAATTAGCGAACAGAAAGTCGCTGACAATGAGTATGGGGAGAGTTCAACTGGGAAGAGGATGACGCGGACTCACTGTAAGTACTTTTCATTCTTGATGTCCGTTGTTCGCAAGACAACAAGCCAGTGAGTGCCGTTTTGAACCTGTCGTTATTGCGGGGAGTTGTCGGGTCAGGTTAAACAGCCGTCACCTTCGGACGTTTCGTCGTTGGTGACAGGTCAAAGCTGGTAGTAATCTCAATCACACACCAACATTAACACTACAGGACAAAGGGACGAAATAACAGGAAACTGAAACGGTACATATCTATATATCGGTCCCAGCTCTCCATTTGTTGATATTTTCTTTGTGCTCCTGCTCTTTCTTGGCATGTCTTTCCATGGACGGCATTGAGTTGCCCCAGAAAAATAACATCACATCGTCCTCGTCCCATACTAGCTGCTCCGAGTCCGTGGCTACTGCCGCACCCGTACCGCCTCCATTACCAGCAGGTTGCTGTTGAATCACCTGAGTGCGAGCAGCTGCCAGCTTAGCAGTCGTTGTTGTGCGATCGGCAACACTTTTTGTTGGGCCCATGGCCACGGTTTCAGGTGCCTGGGGACGTGGAAGGCCAGGGCGATTGTCGAGAACAGTCTGATTTCTACCCCAGTATTTCACAGCGGCCGCACCATAGTTGTAGTGGAGTAAGAGATCAGAAGGTTTGGGTTTGTCATGAGATACGAATGCGGCATCACTATTATTCGGAAAAAGGGCACGAAGGAATTGATTATCAGCGGCGAGCCATTGTAGTGTGTATCGCGAGGAAGACGGGTAACTAGTACCGTCGGGAAGATAACGGATACGTCGGTCGGGAACGTCGTTCGTTCGAAGGATATGATTGGGCGTCTGACAGGCTGGCATAAGGAGGTTAGCCAGAGAATAGGTGTAGACAAACCTTTAGTACGACGGCTGCCCGAGAATCGAAGTATGGAGTATGGAGAGAGCCAGCACCCATGATCCCATTCCTGATGTCATTTATGCTTTTCAGTGTATCAAGTCTTCGCTCATCACCGTGTGGCCGGTTTTCAATGACGTGTTGGAACCACTAGACAGTGATCAGGTTAGTTGTAGGGAAAGATCATAAAAGGAGACGTGCTTCATCGCCTTTGCTCCAAGGAATAATGTGCATACCAACACCTGGGGGCAAACCGGTCCACACACATTGTTCCCCGTCCCGTGTGGCTAATTCTCGATGGAAACCCTCACGGGTTCTGACTGTTTGAGATGGCACCTGGCTGCGCAGCTTGATGACCTCAAGGTCAACAGCGTGGGAGAGGACATCTGAAATGTCGTCAGCTTCAGAATCACAAAGAAATGTAAAAGGCAACCTTGTTGAGCTGCAGGCAACCTGTAGTGGTAAACGCCCTTGTCAACTAATGCGCAATTCGGATTGACCTGGTGTCCTTGTCCATCCTGCAACGATCCTTCCACTCCTAGGATGCACCACCCAAGATATCGAAGATACTTGACAGGGTGACAGCACACGTCTTTGATGACGTGAAGCGGTATTTCAAGGTAAAACGAATCAGGTTGCCGAACGAAAAGAACAAGGTGGACATGGCCACCCGGCGGTGTAGGTTGAACAGCGATATTTGCTGAGGCCATGTGAGTGAGGACAAAGTGACACTAGTGACCTGATCCGTATCTACCCAAGCAAAGGAAAGCACTGTGTCCGGGGCAACAGCAAGGTACGTACACCCACATAATAACTCAATATGCACATCCTAACCCACCCCCCCAGGCCTTCTGTTTTGCATCATCAAAAGATGCCTCCCTTTTCCTACGCAAGATCTCCTGGACCCGAGTTTATCACTTGATACATAAGAAGGGTATTATCGAGGAGGTCGCCAAGAAACGTTCGCGGCGCACCGTAGAGCACGCACGCGGGATCGTCTGCGCCGACCTCTCCGCTATTGTCGCAAAACGCAACCAGACCAGTGTCGCACGCAGCATGGCCATCTCGAAGGCCAATGTTGCATGCTCGCCCTTTTTTCTTTGTTGCCGCTGGATTTGATGTTGAGTAGCCACCATCAGGTCCCGAGGTGTCCAATCTGCAGATGAAGGGCGGGAAGGGCGGTCGGTAGATGGCTCGGCATTTGTACGACTCATGCTTACCGTCAATTCTATGCTATCTGCATGGGTCTGAATCTAGAGTTCCACTGGAATCCTTTACAGTGCAACTTGTATTCTACCGTCTACGAGTTCGAGCTCGACTATATGGTTCAGCTGGCTTCAAGTGACGAACTTCACCGACGCTCTCCAAGTTCTTCTCAAAGACCTCCCAAATAGTGCCCGTGAAATCAGTTTGTCCTCGTGTCGACTCCGACATGTACCCACCGCAGTTAGAGCATGACTCGCCGGACGGATAGCGCTCTCGCACCCGCGCCAGCTTCAACACATAGTCCCACCCCAGCAACTCGGCATCGAGCATACCCAACGGCTCCTCGCGCTGTGCCAGCGCATTCAGCGCCGACACTACCCATCCCTCCACACGGTAGTCCCTCGCCAACACCACCTTCTCAGCAAAGCCAATCGTGAGGCTCGACATACTCTGAATCGCCAGCTTCCGAATGTCACTCAGCTCCCACATCGTCGCGAGCTTCAGGACCGCCGTCCACTCAGTTACCGTCAGCGTCTCCTGCTGCCCGAAGTGTCTGCGTCCAACTCAGCAACCGAGTTTGCAACGATCAGAGTACGCATGCGCTCACAGGGGATACATGGCTCGCAGCAGCTGCTTAAAATCCCACTTCGCGATCCCATCCAGATGCAGTGGTTTGTCCTTGCTGCTCCCCTCAGGCATAGCGTTCTTTGGCACAGGCAGCTGGAACATGTCGCGGAAGACCGGAGAGTCCACCTCGAAGTACCTCCTTGGCACTTTGAACAACCGATCCTCGACCTGCTCCGAATCCGCCACCAGCCGTTAGTTGTCCACCACGACATGAGTCGTCAGCACCACGCACCAGGAACACGACATCCGCAAAGTAATAGTCCTCGTCTTCACACACTGTCCTCGTCTGGATGCTCATCGGAGTCTCCGACCCTGCATCACCGTGCAGGACCTGAAAATGGTCATCTAGCGTGAGCGTGTTCATGGTGTGTATGTAGTTGCCCCTCTGCGGCCGGCCGGATAGGCTATATACTCTGCGGTTTAGGGGTCCCCTGTCAATGAACATCGATCAATGCGTCACGCCACGACGCGGTCAGAGGCTATTAAGCCAGCTTGAACGCCAAGGTGCGTGTTTCTATGGATGAGGTGAATGACTCGTCTTCACCTTCAAATCTGTGCCTTTGACAACCCGGGGGCGTGAGACGGTTCTGGACCTTCTCCAGTATTTACCTGTAAAGACTCTCGATTGTTATAAAGTCACGTTACTTTCCCTCTTTAGTTAATTCAATCGAGGAAAGGCACTCAGAACAATGGATAAGCCTAGGTCCAAGCTCAAGCCTGAGCGCCCAAGGACCCTATAAGATCATCGATAATCGATCCTCAGCCACTTTACAACCAACGATCATTCAAGATGCCAGTTTCCGAGAACGCAGCTGGTATAGATGCCCATGGGAGCACGTTCTATAACATCAATCAGATCAATAATCAGAACATATCGTTTGGCGATAAACCGGGTGCGAAGCACCTATGACCTTCAGATTCAGATATTGACGCTCTTGCAGAAAAGGACAATGGGTTATTCATATTTGCAGTTGTCTTGATAAATTTCATGGATCAGGGACACGGTCTTCCCCAAGAAAAGTTGCGGAAGGCTCCCATGGCCGAAACCGGTCTTCATGAATTATACAAGCAAGTTTTGTCGGATGCTCCATGCGACGGGGACTTTGGGCGTGTCGTCGGCACTGTCATGCTCCTTACCCATCCTTTGCCCATAAATTTCCTTGGCCGACTACTCCAGCTTCAGACCGAAAAGATTGTTGCAGTGTTGCCTGGAATCCAATTTATTGTCATGATTCCTGAGGATGATAATGAACCGATTCGTCTGTATCACACATCGCTTCGGGACTTGCTTGTATCACAGGCACGTTCAGGTAAATTTTTTATTAATCCACCTACTCGCCACTTTTCCATCGGAACGGATCTCCTCACAGTACTCGAAACGTGGTCTATGGGAAGCATTTTTTATACAGGAGGGCAGAAGTACGCTGCTTTGAAATGGCATCACCACATCAGTCAAAGTTCAATCATCGGAGGGGATAAGACCCTCAAGTCCTGGCCGGAAGCGACGAGACTCTTGAAAGAATTTACATCACAGTCTCTCGCTCTCTGGGTCAATACTGTGTTATTGGGAGGACGACGGGAAGTGATGTATATCTTGGATTTGGTTCAATCAGAGTCGGAAGTTAGTCCATTTATCAATATCAATAATTCGGAATAATTCGCAAACATTCCTTCCCCGCACCATCAGTCACCAAGTCGTCCAAAGGAATCAGGGGAAGCATTGCAAGGTGTCATGATGCAACTGAAGGTGTGATCTGGCCATATTTTAGTCGAAACTACATTAATTCTCCATTCTACGTCCTTTCCAGTTGGTACGTGTCATTGCATAATTGGAAGTGTGAATGCTAATTGTTGTCTCATGAACCGATGGTAGGAAGTAAGTGATCGCAAATTAATATCGGTCTGATCATTAATGTCTGCATATCACGCATCTATCAGAAAGTGAGTCGGGTTGAAATTTGTGCCGTCCAACTCCCCATACCTATACTCTCTCAGCAGGTACATTTTGCAGTTAAATGGCTGTGGAAATGAATACTGAACTACTCATCGTCTCATGTAGGATGTAAGTCATTTCAGATCGAAAGCCCAGAGTTTATCGTTAAAAAAGTATGTCTATCTTGCCAGTTTGTAGGTGATTTACTTTCACTTCATGATGAAACACTGACCTCACAACTGGGGCTGTGCATAGGAAGTACGCAATATAATGAATTCTCCTCAAACAAGCTTCTGCCATCTTTATCAGTCTGTAGGTGCATTGTTCGCTGAATATCTTGTCGGTTGACTTCTCGTGGCCCGATTGTGATGCAGTATGTTTATGACCACCTCCACTCGCAATATACCGCCGTCGGCCCTCTCGTCGTCTTATGTTCTCAGTTTGTAAGACATATAATCGTCTACGCCAATACTGCCGCTGATACACTCGTGACCTTGTCTCTTGTCCAGCCTGTACGTAATGTCGTCCATTAACTCAAAATTGGTTCGTTGATAATCTCGTGACCCTGTCCCTCGCTCAGAAAGTACGTGATATCGTCCATTGATTCAAATTGCGTTCGCTGATGCTCTCGTGATCCTGTCCCTCGCTCAGCCTGTACGTGATGTCATCCTTTGACTCAAATTGAGTTCGCTGATACTTTCATGACCCTGGCTCTCTCTTAGCCTGTATGTGATGTCGCCCGTTCACGGAAAATGAGTTCACTGATACTCCCGTGACCCTGTCCGTCGCTCAGCCTGTGCGTAATGACGTCTATTCACTCAAGCTGAGTTTTCTGATATTTTCGTGACCCTGCCCTCTCGCTCAGCTCGTATGTGATGTCGTCCGTTTACTCGAATTGAGTTCGCTAATACCCTCGTGAACCCCTCTCTCAGCCTGTACGTGATGGCATCCGTTTACCAAAAAAGAGTTTGCTGATACCCTCGTGACCCTGTCCCTCGTTCAGCAAGTACGTGATATCATCCGTTCACCAAAAATGAATTCGCTGATATTCTCGTGATCCTGTCCCTCACTCAGCGAGTACGCGATGTTGTCCATTAACTCGAAATGGATTCGCTAATACTTTCGTGACCTTGTTCCTTCGCTCAGCCTGTATGTGATGTCACCCATTCACTCAAACTGAGTTCAGTGATACTCTCGTGACACTAACCCTCTCAGAAAGTATGTGATATCGTCTATTCACTGAAAATGTGTACGCTGATATTCTTATGACCCTGTCCCCCCCCCCCTCAGCCTGTTTGTGATGACGTCCATTCACTAAAATGAGTTCACTAATACTCTCGTGACCTACCCCTTGCTCAGCGAGTACGTGGTGTTGTCCGTTCACCTAAAATGAATTCGCTGATACTCTCGTGACCTTGCCCCTCGCTCAGCCTGTATGTAATCTCGTCCGTTCAAAATGAGTTCACTAATACTCTCGTGATCCTCTTTCTCAGCCTGTACGTGATCTCGTCCGTTCACCAAAAATGAATTTGCTGATACTCTAGTGACCCTCGCTCAGAAAGTACGTGATGTCATTCATTCAAAAGACTAAGTTTGCCCATACTATGACCATGTCCTTCACTTAGCCTGTACGTGATGTCATCCATTCACTGAAAATGAGTACGTTGATACTCTCGTGACCATATCTGACGCTCAGAAAGTACGTGATGTCATCCATTCACTGAAAATGAGTTTGCTGATACTCTCGTGACCTTGTCCCTTGCTCAGCCTGTATGTGATGTCATCCATTCACTGAAAATGAGTACGCTGATACTCTCGTGACCATGTTCCACGCTCAGAAAGTACATGACGTCCATTCACTGAAAATATGTACGCTGACGCTCTCGTGATCCTGTCCCTTGCTCAGCCTGTACGTCGTCCATCCACTAAAAATGAGTTCGCTAATACTCTCGTGACCTTTACCCTCACTCAGCCTGTACGTGACGTCGTCCATTCACTGAAAATGAGTTCGCCGATACTCTCGTGACTGTCTCTCTTTCTCAGAAAGTATGTGATATCGTCCATTCACTGAAGTCAAGTACGCTGATACACCTCGTGACCCTCTCACTCGCCCAGCCTGTACGTGATGTCGTCCATTCACCTTAATTGAGTACGCTGATACTCTCATGACCCTGTCCCTCGCTCAGAAAGTACATGGTCTCGTCCATTTACTGAAAATTAGTTCGCTAATACTCTCGTGACCTTTACCCTCGTTCAGCCTGTACGTGATGTTGTACATTCACTGAAAATAGGTTCCCTGATACTCTCGTAACCCTGTCCATCTCAGAAGGTATGCAATATCGTCCACTCACTCAAATTGGGTACACTGATTCCCTCGTGACCCTGTTCCTTGCTCAGCGAGTACGTGATGTCGTCTGTTCACTTTAAACTGGTAAGCTGACACTTTAGTGGCCCTGTCCCTTGCTCAGAAAGTACGTGATCTTGGCAATTCACTCAAAATAAGATACTCTCGTGACCCTGTCCCTCGCTCAGCGAGTGCGTGAAATCGTCCATTCAGTCAAATCAAGTAGGCCGACTCTGTCTCTCACTGAGGCGGTACGTGATATTTTCTGTTCACTTCAAACATTGCTGGCCATTTCATGGCCTTCTTTCTCAGCTGGTAAGGCGGAGTCTGTTCATCCTGTAGTCCTATTGCTGCCCTCTCTTTTGTTGTCTCAGTCCAAACGTCATTTGAGTTATTCGCTCCCAATCTCGTCGTTTACTATCTCGTTACCGCGTTCATCACTCAGCAAGTGCGTTATCTTATGTTGTCCCGAAACTCTGTTGATGCCTCCCCTCCGCCCCTAGACGGTATGTATTCAGACTCTGTTGCCACATAATTTTGTTCATCCTTTTTCCTACCTGTTTTTCTTTATATGGTGAGTCATGATTTTCTGCTTATGGATACGTGGGCATCGATACTTGCCCACTTATACATGTTTTTATTGCCTGCATACCTCCGATGTTCTACGTTGAATCATTTTGTCCTTCGAGGTACGAACATTTAGCATTCCAGACGAAGGATGTATACTACCGACAAACCCTTATCGATGAAGTTGTATCTAGTAGTCAAGTTTCATGCCGATTCTGTCAGTGCTCGTCCTCCCGAGATTATTGTGTTTTTATCTCTAATGATTGGTAATATTTTGTTCAGCCCTGCATGCAGCGCAGGTAGAGGCATGACCGAGCCTCGTATTCCAAAGCATGCCTTCTTCCAATATTCCCATGGTTTTGCTTACTTGAGACAATTTCACTACAGTTGTACAACTATCCGAGTTTTCAAATTTGTTTACAACGAGCTGGGAAATTTTTTGAAAATGGCCGCCATTTCCAACCGACTCGAGAGTGATACCTAAATTGATATTATATGGAACTGTCAGTAACCCGAGCACTGAGCGAACTGAGTGGAATTCACAATGGCTTTGAAAATTGTTGAACTTGTGTGGAGGGTAGCTGCGGGCCGGCGGCATGCCCGCGACACCAACCTCAAGTTGAATATTAACGTTGAATACTGAACCCAGCTGCCGGATATAGTCCTTGTCCCAGTTTCCCTCACGCTTACCCTGTTATTTGCAATTATGGCCGCTGACAGAGCATGGGAAGAGTTTAACAATGTCGCCAGCTCACTGTTTGCAATCGGCCTTGGTCCAAGCTCAAGAACTCAAGCGCCCAAGGTCCCTTTAAGTAACTGATCATCTGTCCGCAGCCACTTTACAACTGATCACTGATCATTCCAAGATGCCAGTTTTCGAGAACGCAACTAGTATGGATGTTCGTGGGGGGGTATTCTACGACATCGCAGAGAACCAAATCAATATTCAGGACATATCATTTGGTGATAAACCGGGTGCGAATCACCTATGATCTTATTGTTTGCCTCTAATCTACCACTGTAGTTCATGCATTACTTAACCCCGTCTACGACGCGGGGCACAATCGAACCAGCCGCACTGGACCAGTCTCGAGATGTCACCAAGGTACTCGAGTGGAGTCCATCGCAAGGATTGTTCGGTGGGCTGATGCGAATAACGACCATCCGATCTGTTGGCTCAGTGGCCCAGCTGGGTCTGGAAAGTCAGCAATATCGCAAACCATTGCTGAATTGTACGCTAAGGACAAAAGACTGGCTGCCAGTTTCTTTTTCTTTCGTGGAACAGGCGATCGAAGCAAATTTAGTCGGTTCATTCCTACACTTGCATATCAGCTTTCTCTTTCCGTTCCCTCGACCACACAATTGATCCAAGATGTCCTTAAAAATGAGCCTGCGATCACGAGTCAATCTATTCATTACCAATTCGAAAAGCTGATAATCGAACCATTTCTTACGGTGGAACCCCATTTTCCACGGAAACCAATGGTAATTGTCCTTGATGGTCTCGACGAATGTGATGACAGAGAGCCAATGGTGGAATTCATCGATATGCTTATCAACGTGTTCCAAGAAGGCCGTCGACTTAATTTGCGGATTATGGTCACCAGTAGGATCGAGGAACACATCCGAAAGAAACTTGATACAGCTCCTACTATTGTGGATCGCTTGTCTTTGCAAGACTTTGATGCTCGGATTGATATTCGCCATTTCTTTCGATCTCGTTTCTTCACGATTTATATGGAGGATGTTCGACTGTTGAAAAACGAAGTACACCCATGGCCTTCAGATTCGGACATCAACTCTCTTGCGGAAAAGGCCAATGGGTCGTTCATATTTGCAGTTACCTTGATGAATTTCATGGATCAGGGACACGGTCTTCCTCAAGAAAAGTTGCGGAAGGCTCTTACTGCCAAAACTGGTCTTGATGAACTTTACAAGCAAGTTCTGTCGGATGCCCCACGCGACGGAAACTTTGCACGTGTTGTTGGCACTATTATGCTCCTTGCCTATCCGTTGTCTGTACCTTTCCTTGGCCAACTACTCCAGCTTCGGACCGAGCAAATAATTAAAGTGTTGCTTGGTATCCAATCTATTATCATGGTCCCTGGAGGTGACAGTGAACCAGTTCGTCTGTATCACACATCGCTTCGAGACTTGCTAGTATCACAGGCACGTTCAGGAGAGTTTTTCATTGATCCCCCAACTCGCCACTTTTTTATTGCAGTGGATTGTCTTGCAGTCCTGGCGTCACAGCCTATGGAAAGCATTTTTTACACAGGAGGGCAGAAGTACGCTGCTTTGAATTGGCATCACCACATCTGTCAAAGTTCAATTATCAAAGGGGATCCCTTGTCAGAGGCGATGAGACTTTTGAAAGAATTCTCATCACGATCTCTCGAATTCTGGGTCAACACTGTGTTATTGGAAGGACAGAAGGGAGCGATGAATATATTGGATTTGGTGTAATCAGAATCGGAAGTCAGTCCCATTTATCAGTATCGATAACTCAGAATAATCTCCAAACTTCCCTTCTCACCCGCAGTCATCAAGTTGTCCAAAGGAATCGGTAGAAGTGTTGCAAGGTATCACGAAGCAACTGAAGGTGCGATCTGGCCATATATTAGTAAAACATTGATTCCCCACCCTCTATCCTTTTAGTTGGTACGTGTCTTTGCTTGATTAGAAGTGTGAATGCTGACTGCCGTTCATTGTCGATGATAGGAAGTAAGTGATCTCAGAATAGTATCCGAGTCTGATTGCTAACATCTGCATATCACGCATCTATCAGAAAGTGAGTCAGGTTAAATTTTGTACTGTCCAACCCCCCGTACTAATTCCCTCTCAGCAGGTATATTTCAGCTAAGTGATTAAGGAGATGGATACTGAACTGCTCGTCGTCTCATGTAGGATGTAAGTTGTTTCAGTTCAGATCGACGTTAAACGCTTACGTTCGCCTTGCTAGTTTGTGGGTAATTTACTGTCACTTCATTGCAGAACGCTGACCTTGACGGCTGGCGATACTCTTAGGAGGTATGCAAGTTGAATTCTCCTCAAACCCGTTGCTGACAAGTTTCTTCCATTTTCTCAGTCTGTAGGTACTTTGTTCGGTCAATATTTCGTCGGTTGACTTCTCGTGGCCTGGCTGCGATGTCAGTATGTATGTGACTTTCTCCGCTCTCCATATTGTGACGTTGACGTTCTTTTTAAGCTTGTAAGTAAACATGGTGCTTTTCCAATCAGTTCGCTGACACTCTCGTGACGCTGTCGCTCACTCAGGATGTAAGTGATGTATTCTTCCACTCGAAATGAGTTCATTGATACTCTTGTGATTCTGTTCCTCGTTCAGGATGTATGTGATGTTGTTTTTTTACTCAAAACCAGATCACTGATACTCTAGTGACCCACTCCCCTCACAGGATGTACGTCATATCGTCCGTTCAATCACAACGAGTCCACTGATACTCTAATTACCCATTCCTCATTCAGGTTGTATGTGATGTTGTCCATTTACTTGAAATGAGTTCATTTATGCTCTCGTGACCCTATCCTTTGCACAGGATGTACGTGATGTCATCTGTTCGCTCGAAATAGTTTTGCTGATACTTTGACCCTACCCCTCACTCAGAATGTATGTGATGTCGTCCGTTCACTCAAACTCAGTTCGCTGATATCCTAGTGGCCATGCCGCTGACTCAGGATGTACGTGATGTTGTCCCTTTGCTCAAAATGGTTTCATTGATACTCATGTGACCTTGTCCCTTGTTCAGGTTGTATGTGGTGTCGTCCGACCACTGAAAATGAGTCTGCTGATACCCTAGTGGCCCTATCCCTTGCTCAGGATGTACGTGATGTCGTCCATTCACTCAAAATGAGTTCGCTGATACTATACCCCTCGCCCAGGATGTATGTGATGTCGCCCGTTCGCTCGAAATGAACCCGCTGACATTCATGTAACCTTGTCCCTGGCTCAGGATGTACGTGTTGTTGCCTGTTCACCCAAAATGAGTTTGCTGATAGTCTCGTGTCCCCGTCCCTGGCTCAGGATGTACGTGATGCTGCCTGCCAGTGTTCCCTTGCACTGATTTTGTTAATATTCTTATGACATTGCCCCTCGCTCAGTATGTACGTGACGCTGTCTGTTCACACAAACTGAGCTCGCTGATGCCCCTGTGACCCTGCCCCTCGCTCAGTATGTACGTGATGTCATCCAGTCGCTCACAATCAGTTTGCTGATATTCTCGTGATTGCTCAGTATGTATGTGATGTTGTTGGTTGACTCAAAGTCAGTGCTGATGATACTCATGTGACCTTTTCCCTCGCTCAGGATGTACGTTGTTTGTTTACACAAACTCAGTTCGCTAATACTCTAGTGACCATGTCCCTTGCTCAGGATGTACGTGATGTCATTCCTTCACTCCAAACGAATTCATTGATACCTATGTAACCTCGTCCCTTGCTCAGGATGTACGTGATGTTGTCCATTTACCCAAATCAAGGTCGCTGATACTCTAGTTATGCTGTCCCTTGCATAGCGAGTACGCGATGTCGTTTGTTTACTCAAAATGAGTTTGCTGACACTCTCGTGGCCTTGTCACTCACTCAGCGAGTATGTAATGGTATCCAGACACTCTAATTAAGTTCGCTAATATTCTCGCTCAGCGGGTACGGGATGTCGTCCATTCACTCAAAAAATGAGTTTGCTGATACTATCGTGACCTTGTCCCTCACTCAGACCGTATGTGATATCCTTCGTTCGCACAAAACGAGTTTGCTGATACTCTCGTGGCCTTGTTCCTCGCACAGGCTGTACGTGATGTTGTCCGCTCACCCAAACTGAGTTCACTAATACCACTTCGATGCGTTCCCTTGCTCAGGCTGTACGTGATGTCGAGTCATTCGCTCAAGACGAGTTCGCTGATACACTTATGGTCTTATCCCCTGCTCAGGATGTACGTAATGTCGCCTATTGACCTAAAATGAGTTCGTTTATATTCTCTCGTAAACTTGGCTCACTTAGGATGTACGTGATATGGTTCATGTATCTAAAATGATGTCACTGATGGGCCCTGTCCCTCGCTCAGTATGTACGTGATATCGTCCGCTCACTTAAAACGAGTTTGCTGATTTACTCATGACCTTTTTTCTCACTCAGCGAGTGCGTATCTGTATCCAGTCACTCAAAATGAGTTTGCTGATATTCTCGTGAAACCGTCCCTTCAGCTTGTGCGTCATGTTGCCTGTTCACCCAAAGTGATTTTGCTGATACCCTCGTAACCCTATCCCTCGCTCAGCTTGTACGTGATGTTGTCGTTCGTTTACTCAAAATGAGCTCGCTGATACTTTCGTGACCCTTCCCTTGCGCAGAATGTACGTGATGTCGTTTGCTCACCCAAATGAGCTCGCTGATGCTCTAGTGACGCTGTCACTCACTCAGAATGTACGTGATGCCATCTGTTCACCCAAAATGAGCTCTGATACTGTCTCTCTCAGCGAGTATGTGAAGTCGTCCGTTCACTTAGAATGAGTCATCTGATACTCTTGTGACCTTATTCCTCACTCAGGCTGTACGTGATGTCATCCGTTCACTTGAAATGAGTTTACTGATACTTTATTTATCCTGTCTCTTGCTCAGAATGTATGTGTCGTTCACTCGAAATGATTTTGCTGATACTCTCGTGATCATATCCCTCTCTCAGCGGGTACGTTGTCCGTTCATCCAGAAATGAGTTATCTGATACTCTCCTGTCCTGTCTCCCGCTTAGGCTGTACGTAATGTCCTCCGTTCATTCAAAATGAGCTATCTGATATTCTCTTGAACTTGTCCCCCGTTCAGGCTGTACGTGATGCCATCTATTCACAATAATCAGTTTGGCTGATATTCTTGTAACCCTGTCCCTCGTTCAGTTTGTTCGTGATGTCCTCTGTTTAGTGAAATGATCTCACTGATACTCTCTTGATTTTGTCCCTTGCTCAGGCTGTACGTGACGTAGTCCCTCCACTTGAAATGAGCTTGCTGATGCTCTGGTAAACTTGTCCTTTGCTTAGTATGTATGTGACGTCGTCCATCTACCAAATATGAATTTACTTATACTCTTGTGACCCTGCCCTCGCTCAGAATGTACGTAATGCTGTCCATTCACTGATGATGAGTTCACTGAGCTCTCGTGACCCTGACCCCGACCCAGCTTGTATGTGATGTGGTCCATTCACTAAAAATGAGTTCGCTGACACTCTTATCCCTTGACTAGGCTGTGCGTAATGTCGTCCATTCACAGAATATGAGTTCGCTGATACTCTCATGAACTCATGCACTCATGCATTGCTTAGGCTGTACGTGATGTTGTCTACTGACTGAATTCATGTTTGCTGACATTCTCATGATGCTGTCCCTTGCTCAGGCTGTATGTGATGTGCTCCGCTCAATGAAAATAGATTTGCTGATTATCTAGCGACCTCGTCCTTCACCTAGGCTGTACGTAATGTCTTCCATTCACTGAAAATGAGTTTTCTGATACTCCAATGATCGTCCAGGCTGTGCGTAATGTTGTCTGCTCACCGGCAATGAGTTTGCTGATACACTGTTGTGACCCTGTCCCCTGCTCAGGCTGTACGTGATGTCGTCTGCTCACTGAAAATGAGTTCACTGATACTCTTGTGACCTTGTCCCTTGCACAGAAAGTACGTGATGTTGTCCGCTCACTGAAAATGAGTTTGTTGATGAACCTGACCCTCACTCAGGCTGTATGTAATGTCGTCCATTGGCTGAAAATGAATTTGTTGATACTCTGGTGAACTTGTTCATCACTTAGGCTGTACGTGACATTGTCCATTCATCAAAGATGACTTTGCTAATACTCTAGTGAACTTGTCCGTTGCCCAGGCTGTATGTGGTATATTGCTCATTAGCTCAAAATGAGTTCACTGATACTCCAGTGACCTTGTCCCTCATTTAGCGAGTACGTGATGTCGTTCACTTAGAATGAATTTGCTGATACTCGTGACCCTGTCCCTTTACTCAGCTTGTACGTGATGTTGTTTGTTCACTCAAAATGGGCTTGCTTATACTTTCGTGACCCTGCCTTTGCTCAGGATGTACGTGATGTCGCCCGTTGACTGAAAATGAGTTCGCTCATACCCTCGTGGCCTTGTCCCTTGCTCAGAATGTATGTGATGTCGTCTGTTCGTTGAAATAAGTCCACTGATGATCTAGTGACCTTGTCCCTCTCTCAGGTTGTACGTGATGTTGTCCGATCATTGAAAATGACTTTGCTTCGCTAATACTTTCATAAATTTACCCTTTAC
>QLPE01000263.1:0-18117 GCA_003314125.1 Hygrophorus russula | reverse complement strand
GTTTCCACTCCCCCCGTTAGCACCCGTAACCCCACCCGTCACACCCGCAGCCTGGAACCTCGCCTCCGCGTCGCTCTGTGAATCACACGACAAACTCGTACCGGCCTTTTTTACCAAGGGGAGCGCAAGACAAGTTGTCCCCCCTGAACAGGGCGTGAGCGACCACGCGCTCGAGACGCACTGAGCGAAGGAACCATTTACGCAGGCCTGTTGACCGTCTGGGAATAGAGGTTCACTCGACGAATGAGAAACAGGCAATGAGTACATACCAGTGCAAGGAGAAGAGGGCGTCAAAGTAGAGAATTGGGTGTTCAGGGCCTGCGCGTCAAGAGCATTTTGTTTTTGGAAGTCGGAGGAGGCGCTGGCACGGGGCGCGAGGTAGACCGGTGTCGGCGCAGGTTTGACGGGAGTGACAAGGGCGATGAATATAAAGAATAGCAATACCGTTGATAGATTGAAAGTCATGGAAATCATGCGTTGAATGAGAGAGATCGTGTGTGATAATAATGGGAGCACCTGTGCCCTGCGATTCTAAGTGGAAAAAAGAAAGAAAAAAATGGAAAGAAAGTTGATTGAGCGATATCGTGAGGTCCAGTAACACATTGTGTGCGTATATATATACGGCGGAACCACAATACAGCCCCGTGCCATTGTTCTTGTGGTGGTGACGGTCTCCGAGGGAGTCTTATTGTTCTGTGTTGCACTCGGCCCGGGGACACCTAACTTAAGGTTAGGGCTTAAAACCCTTGAATAAAGCGAGGGACATTAAGTGATACATTGGTCCGGACGATGTTGAATGTCCGGATCGTACTTCATACTGGTGACCGTTGAATCTTCAACCCATAAAAACACTACTCATCCTCCTCAATCCCCTCAGGTCTCTTCAAACTCTGCACGTCAACACCAGGAAGCGGCCACCTCCTCGCAAAAGCCACGACCTCCTGCCTTAATTCCTTGACCATGGCATACCCTTTCCGTCCCTTGCCTTCAGCGTCCTCGGTAGTAGCAACCCGCACGAAATCCTTCAACATCTTTGTCCCCGCCTCCTTCTGCAAGACAAGCGCAAGCTGGACGGCACGATGGAGGAAAGATGCGACCACTTTAATGTCTGGTTCAAGCATGTCGCGCGAAGTGAGCGCGGACGTGCCCAATCGGATGCCATTAGGCGTCTGCGCCGACAAGTCACCTGTGACCGAATTCTCTATAAATTGCACACATCAGCAATTATTCATAGAGTTAAAAGTTGATGCGTACTGTTGATCGTAATCCCCATCAAATCACAAACCTTCTCAACCTTACTCCCAGTCAACCCAAGTGGCCTCAAATCCCACAACACCAGATGATTGTCCGTGCCCCCGCTCTGTAGCTTGTACCCGTACTCAATAAGAGCCTCAGCCATTGCACGAGCGTTCGCCACGACTTGCTTGGCGTAGGCTTTGAATGACGGGTGGGAAACTTGGAGCAGGGCTGTGGCTATGGCTGCTATTGTCTACATACCGAAGTGAAGGAGCCAAATAAGGGGTCAAAGAAATGAGCTTACGTTGTTATGGGGACCGCCTTGGCAGGCAGGGAAGACAGCGTCATTGACACGTTTCTCTAGGTCTTTAGCGTTTTCAAGATCCTTCCTGAAAAAGATCAGACCTGCCCTCGGCCCACGTAGTGTCTTGTGCCTATCACAAGCCCGACATTAGCAACATTCATGCCTCACCCCTCAATCCCCCCAATCTGCACTCACGTAGTAGTAGTGACGACGTCACAATATTCAAATGGATTATTAAGCTCCCTCGCTGCTATAAGACCACTGGTGTGGGCGATATCTGCCATTAACCACGCGCCTTCCTTCTCCGCAACCTTTTTTAGCTCAGCGTAGTCCCAATCGCGGGGATATGCCGAGGCACCGCAGATGATTAATCGTGGTTTAAATATACGAGCTTGGTTATGCAAGGCAAGGTAGTCAATGAGATGTGTAGTCGCATCAATGGCGTAAGGGAACGATTGGAAGTAGATCGATGAGGCAGTCATCTTCTTTTTCGCCGTCTGTGAGTGCATAGGCTAGGTGATCAGGATACAAAAAGAAAGGACGAGAAAGGACGAACGTAGTACCCATGGGTCAGATGCCCACCATCTGGGAGTCCCAGACCCATGAGTCTGTCTTGTGGTTGGAGAAGGGCAGTGAGTGCTGCGAAACTGTTATACTGGTGTTCAGTCCGTCTCGACCAGCTGATACTGATAGTGAATTACGCACTTTGCCGTCTATACAAAGTGCGTCAGAATAAAAAACAGAGGAGCAAAGGGAAATATCAGACGCACACTACCAGAATACGGCTGAACATTAACTCCCCACTTTGCGGGATCAAGCTGGAAGGCCTCAAGGGCACGTTTTCGGCAAAGGATCTCAAGCTCATCGATATATTCATTACCGCCGTAGTACCGGGCATTGGGAAGGCCTTCTGAATATTTATTAGTTAGGATAGAACCGTTAGCTTCCATTGTTGCACGGCTGGTAAGATTCTAAAGAAAAGGATAAGAAATGTATGACTCCTAATTTTACAGGCTGAAATACCTCTGAAGCGATTAGCTCCAGGCCACTGAACTGCCTCCATGTCTCCTTGTCGATGATATTCTGCACGACCGGATCTACTTCTGCTAGTGGTCCATAAAGGATTTTGTTCTAGCGAGTGTCAGAAAAAAGTCGTGCAATCTCAAATTACAGACAACAACAAACGTACAAAACTGGGTGTGTTGACAGCAGCCATATTTGAGTTGAAACGAAAGGGCGGAGATGGGAGGATGGAGGCGATGGTGGTGGTATTGGTAGTGGGACGAATGAAGGTTCGGGATATAAACCGTAATCGCAATTGCAGCATCGATAAGTAAAATTTTCGTGTGTCGGGTAAAGCCGAACCCTGACTCTGTCGTTCAGCATTTATTATGGTGGTATGCGGCAGACCGACGATGATCTATGCCCAACTACCGTGACTCTATAGGGCACTCATCAATCACTGTAGTTCCCTCAACTAAACAATGGTTCCACGTAGAATCATAGTTGCTCTGACTCTGAAATGCTGAGGACTAAGATTTGGCATTGTTATGCGGCATCCTTCATGAATATTATGACCAAACAACATCGGTGATGTCCTTCTAATGTCTTCCAAACCACACGAATCGGATTCAGAGGACGACCCGGATTACGCTCCGTCAGTTGGCGCCGGTTAGTTAACTGTGAAACGCATTGGATATATTAACTGAATGCCTAGCCACAGATTCTGAGTCCTCTGACGATGAGCCGGAAACTAAAAGAGTGCGAACGGTTTCGCCCGGAGTTACAGCGGCAGACGAGGCAGCAAAGAAAAAGTACGTCATTGTTGCGGTCATGCCACCCTAATGGAACTCATAGTATTTATCTAGGGCCAGTGAAGAACTGTGGGCAGCCTTCCAGGCCTCACTTTCAGACGCCCAAACTACCCAAACCCAAGACAGCCCTGCAAAGATGGTCAAAGTGGAGAAGCGGTATCTTTTTGCGGGGGAGAACGTGACGTAAGCTTGAATCCTCGAAGTTTAGACTCCAATTCATAATTACGAGCTTGACAGGGAAGTGGTGGAGGTCCCTGAGGATTCCGCCGACGCCAAGAAATGGCCACTGTGGCATCCCCCAGGACAAGAGGCATCCATTTCTATATCTCCTTCATCTGAAGCGTTAAATATGAAAACGGAATCTAATGTGTCTGCAACGATGGCCCTTACACCACAGCCAAATGGCAAACGGCCCGGTCCTCGTAAACCAAGAGCTTCACTGCTCTCACTTCCCACTCCCTCGTCACAAAAAGCAAAGAAGCTATCAACATTGGATAAATCAGCTATGGATTGGCGGGCTCATATCAATGCCGAGCAGGAAAAGTCAGGACTAAAGGATGAATTAGAGGCTAACCGGAGAGGTGGGGGCTATCTTGAGAAGGTCGAATTTTTGAAGAGGGTAGAAGAGCGAAAGGAGGACGCCATGGAAGCCAGCAAATCTAGCAAACGACGGAGACCCTAATCTTGTGTATTGCTGGCTCTTTTTTGGTGTTAGTTCCTTCCCTGCTTCATGTTACTGCGGTGATTGACATATTTGGCGATATCCTATTATAGGTCTTGCAGCGGGGTGTGTCCTTTCGCCAACCAGAAGCATACAAATTATTGATAATCATGTATCTACTACACTGTATACCGTGTTGCCGCTCTGATATATTATTGATTACTGTAGACTCATGCCTCTCCTGACACTGATATCAATCATACTACATACACGTCCAAAAACTATGTATGTACAAAGTAACAAGTCAATTGGACCTACACCATCCAACATGGTCAACACGACGTAACCTAGGGCAAGGCGACTCGGATCTGCGACGCCCTAAGATTGGAGCCAAGACGTTCAACTGAACGATAATATATATATATATACCAAGATGATGCAAAATATTTCCCTTCTGCTGATTCACTTAGTAGCAGTGGTGCATAATTTTTTGTGGTTGCTCCAATGCGCTTTTTGGCATCCGCCATCGCAATATCTACGACAGATGTCAGCTCACGACCCTACCTTGGTGGGAGATACCAATCGGACTCACCTCGTCTTGCCACAGCCACTGCACTTTCGGAGAGCGGCACTAGGATTTCCGCACCAAGAACACCGGTAAAGCTCGACATTATTTGTATTGATTGCCTGGTGGGTGCAATGTTCCGGGCGCCACTCCTTCTGGCCGTCTTCCGACTGCACATCGTCTAACCAAGCAGCCAGGTCATCCTCAGCTTTTGTGATGTCGACCACTGGTGCACTTGCGAGCGTGTCGAACCGAGAGATGAGGTTGCCCCATTCCTTAACTGCAGCGGGGTACAATTTGACAATTGCCTGTTGAGCGAGCCGCAAGTTGGTTTTGGGGGGAGGAATACCGAGGAAATTACTGAAGTCATCGGCGGTTTGGAGCTTCTTAAACGCACCCTAGTAGCGTAATATTAGCCCCATTTCGTGCTGATTTTGTCAACTAAATGATGAAATACCTCAAGTTCTCTAAGGTCTTCGCTTGTTTCTGATCCTTTGAGAGTGAGAGTTAAAAGAATATACCAGTAGAACACGTTCTTCATATGGCGATTATCAGGAGGAGCCTGCTCGACGTACATCTTCGCATCTTCCAACGCACTGGATAAGAACGCGATTCCTTCTTCCCATTTCTTGTCCCCAACTGAAGGAGAGAATTGCAAAATACGGATCCCCATATCCCCCGCATGGTCCACGGCTCGGTGTAACATTTGGAAGCGCACAAATGGACTGGTCTTCGTGCATTTCAGGCCCTTCTTCGCCGACCGAAGGCCATCATCACCATCGGCAGTCAAGGTGATCGCATAATAGAAATAACCGTGTTGACTTTTTGTGAGAGCATTCTTGGCATATTCAACAGCCTCTGGTATTCGATGTTTCGAGATGAGAAACTTGAGCTGTAAAATGTCGGCTAAATAATGCTCGTTCGGGGTGCCCCTGTCGCGAATAGCTTTTGCACAATGAGGAAGGGCATCTAGCCACTGGATGAAAGGAAGTCCAATATCTACGATTTCCCTCTGTCCCGTCACTGGATTGTCACTTTGAAACATCCCATCCGCGATAGAAAACTCCGTGCGAAGAATGAACTGCGCCAGTGTCAGACCCAAGGAATAAAGGTTGTGGTCCTGAGCACACATCATCATAGCTTTCTGAAACTCGATGGATGTCTTCAGTGTGAGGGCAGTGTCACAACGCTCAAGTCCGTAATTCATCATGACCTCGTTCAAATGGGGGGGAAATCCCCTTCGCACGCATGCCATCATTTTCATGGGATCGAGCGAGCACTGGTCAGGCTCAGAATCCTTTCTATACAAGCGAATTAAGCCACCGAGAGCAGTACAGCGAGTGATCAAATCGCTGCTTCGCAGAACTGCCACAAGTAAACGCATCATTGAAGGGTACGATTTGCAGACCTCGGGGCAGTTCAGTGTGCACATGGCCAAGAAGTCTAAAACATGTGTAATGAGATAGAGCGAAGCTGTGGGCACCCGCACGGTCTCGGTCAGCACCCGGATTATCGTAGACATGTCAAGAGAATTCAAGAGTTTCGCATCAGGTGTCTCTTCGGTGTTGGCGACTGCCCCCACTGCGTGCGCTAGGCTAGCTATAGCGAGCTCTGTCAATTTCGGGTCATTAGCGCCATGGTCTTGAAGTAGTTTGACCAGAGTGGATGATCTCTTTGCAACCTCCACTCGGGCTGGAATGCCACCATGGTGCGTTACATTTGACAGAGCAACCAATGCCAAGTGACGACACGATGGGACGTCAAGGAGTGGCATGATACTAGATAAAAAGCCTATTCACGCTATCAGTGTTATTCTCTGCCAGGATCGAGCCAGACTACATACCTTTTTCGAAGAGTTTGTCCCTTAAAATAGAATCTGTACACATCTTTGAATATATTCCGACAATACCACCCAATATTTTCTGATTTTCTGCATTTTTTTGGTATGCTTTATCCAGACGGCGGTAAATAGCTTCGAAATCAGCGTGAACTTTTTTCAAACCGCTTCGTGTGGACAAGTCTGAATGAAATAGACCGTCAATGGCCGATCCGCTTGCAGCAACGGCTTGGACAAACCTGGGAGCTTGAAAAAGTCACATAAGACGTGTACGAGGACACTCCAACCATCTGCATTATCGATGTCAGCGATGAAGGAGTTGGGCATGATAGAACCAGTGGTATTCGAAGGGTTGGATTTGGATTTCGACTTGGCTTTTACGCGACCTGGACCAGGCATTGTGTGCAGTGATTCGGGCCGATCAACCTGGGGCACTCGAGCTAAGTTAGCTGGTGACCTGAAGCCAACTATTAGCGTTGACGGAGGTGAGCAGCCTGAGTAAATAAAAAAAGGTTGACAGCGGCAATCTTTTCGTTGGTCAGCGTGAAGCTCTAGTCCTTCTCCCTGCTACAAGTATGAGTTGCAAGCGAAGGCATATACACGTAAAATACAATTCAATATCTGATGTCAGCGCTGAGCAGCTCTCGGGCTACATAACCGCTTGTTCAGATGTCCAACTGGGACGTTCACACAATTATTAGTTCTGGAGACCGGCTGGCTGCGGGGAAACTGAACCACGTGTCAATAAGTCTGGTACGGAAATCTTAGCAGCTCGAGACTTTCATGAATCACCCACTACAGCTGCGGTCTTTGCTTGCTGCGGTCTTGTTCTTAGCCCAGGGATAAAGCTTGAGTCCTACTACGACACCGCTCTGTCCAACAATCACAAACATTTCTGGCCACTTCTTTCGGTATCTACATAAGTTATCATTGTCAGATTATTATGGCAAAGCAAAAGTCTCTGACACCGCAAGAGATTTACAAGGCTAGGAAGCAGAGGGAGGAGCAGGAGAAAGAAGCTCTTCTTCCGCCTGGACTTTATAACCACGGAAATACATGTTTTATGAATTCGGTCCTTCAAGGGGTAACTATCGTTTTATCCTAATGCCATCTCGTTGGCATCAGTGATGGCCATGGTCATATCAATTAGCTAACTATTAATTCCGCCGTATAGTTGATATCCACGCAACCTTTATTCGATCTCGTTTACTCTGCAACGCAATCCTCGAGGACTGCAATCCATCCCCCCATCGCTTTACGACGTTCCCCTCAATTGACGAATGGACATGGATTAGGCGGAGAGAATGAGCAGGCATGGGTAGAAGGAATGCCTCTAGGAGATGTCTTCGTACGCTTTATTTATGAAGCGTGGAGCCTCCAGCAGCGGCGGGGGAGGGAGAGTATGAGCCCCAGGTATGTTAATCAATTACCCGTACTTGAATGTCGGCATGAGTCACGGTAAAACCAAAACTTATCTATCTAACGATCCCCTTTTACATTACACAGGGAGTTGTTGACTGCCCTCGGACGCAAATATGATCAATACCTGGACTTCGCGCAGCAGGATGCACACGAATTTTTGCGACAACTCCTTGACGCTATGCGCATGGAAGAATTAGATGTACATCCTTTTCTTGTCTATATCATTTTGATTTTAATATTCTTGTACCATAGGTCATCAAAAAACGTCAACCACGATCCGAGGAAAAGCGACAACGTAAACCACCCCCACTTTCTTCGTTGTCTTCCGTCTTACTCCCCTCTTCCCCGTTGTCTGCTTCTGACGCGACATCGTCACCGGCTGCCTCAGAAGAAGACAAACTGTGCACCTTCGTAGACATGCTCTTCGGAGGGAGACTCACAAGTATCCTTGTTTGCGAGAAATGCAAACACATCTCACAGTCGTATGAGGACTTCAATGATCTCAGTCTAAGTATCAAACCGGAAGACTACGCTCGTGAGCGCAAGCGTCACCGACTAAAAAAGCTCGCTAAAAAACTGACGTCTTTCCCCGGGGCGACACTGAGTGTTGGTGTGGAGTCGACTTCCATGCAACGTTCCTCTTCAGTACCACCTACGCCGCGAGAAGAGAATTCCTTCAGGGGTGTTGACGACGTTCCAATCGTGGACGAACCTAGACGGCGAAGTTTGGACTTCGCAGCTGAGCTGAGTCCAGGTAGAGCTGGTGATGGTGCTGAGCAGGAGGATACCAATGGAAGTCCTGGGGCGGCCAGTGGCCCGCCTTCATCTCCGGAAGTAGCAAAGGATGGTGGAGAAGATATCGTGCCCGAAGAAATTCCCATCATTAGTCCTGACGAGCCAAATCAAGACAAGAAATTGAAGCAGGAGAAAGACGAGAAGGAGGAAGACGATGACAAGAAGAAGGACAGTGATGGTTGGGCAAAGTTCGGCAGAAGAATCAGCATGAGGGTTGGCTTAGGTAAGGTACACAGAGAACAGAAAGACAGGAAAAGTCGCGGGCGGCAGTTTTTAAAAGGAGATATTGCCGAAGAGGTGCCGAAGACCAAAGAAAACGAGGAAAGTGTTCCTTTCCTGAATACTTTGGTGATGTTGGCAGCTCGAACCAGTACCTCCGATGTCGGTCACGATAAGAGCTCCAAGCCCGAAATTCGGGCGTCTCTCTCGATATCGTCACCCATACCGAAGCCAGTGCAAAGCCGAGCTCAGGCCATAATCCCCCCTTCAGTTGGAAGTAAACCGAACCTTACGACAGCCTCGGCAACAAACTTGTCTCGCTTTCCGCACATCCAACGCCCCACTAGTAAACGTCCCAAGTCACCCCGACCACCAAATCCTACTCCACAAGAAACCGCATATCTGCGACAGATTCTCGCGGACATCACGCCGGCTTCGTCAAACCCATTTGCCTTTCTCAAACCTTCAATTAATGGGACACCGTCATCTTCTACAACAACAGCTCAAACGTTATGGATGAAGATGGGCCAGCTGCCCGGGATCGAGGAGTGCTTGAAGATGTTTACAGCGGTCGAGATACTTGATGGCGAGAACATGGTTGGCTGCAGGCGTTGTTGGAAAATTGCCAATGGCGTATACAAACCTCGCCACGCAGACGACGGAGAGCAAGGATCAGATAGTGATGAGAACGAGAAGCCTGATATCGATGAAGTCGAATCCAGCCTAAATGGTGTGGGCATCAGCGAATCTAGTCTTCCTGTCCGTCAATCATCATCCGCGCCATCCTCTCCGACACCATCAGCCGCCATGTCACTGTCAAGTCCTATTTTATCAATGTTCACACACCGGAATCTCAGTGACGGTGGTTCTATTTCCACACTTCCGACCACACTGTCTTCCGAACCTGCTCCAGCAGGCCGGCCTCGGCCCCTCGAGTTAAATGATGATATTGCTAGTCCAGCAAGTTCTCCTGAGAGAGAAGGAAATACTTACATTGGCTCACCTGCCCCTTATGTGTACTCAACGCCTCCAGAATCACCCGTCCTAACTGCACGGCCCAGTATACCCCGAAACGGTTCAGGATGGCCTGAAGAACCCTCTCCTGCAAATTTGAAACCTTTTACCGGGTTCTCTATACCTGTCATATCAACCACGGCTCCAGAGTCGCCCATGTCAACGCCTGTAACCGCGCGCCCCCCCGCGCATGCCGATGCGATAGACCACCTAAGACCATCCGCGCCATTCCTTACTCATCCGCCACCAAGACATAAGCGACCCAAAGAGAGCGATGTTGACAGCACGGACGAAAGCTCCGGTGCAGAGAGTGATACCTCTGCAAGTATTTCTCTATACGATCATTCCGAAGCTTCGACCGTCTCTTTAGCAGTTGCAGAAGATCAACAGTCTGCCCGTCAGTCACGTAGGCGCTCCTCTATACGATCAAAACAAGTGATAATGCGTCCGGCGTACAAGCGCTATCTCATTGCTACGCCGCCTCCGATCCTCGTCATCCACTTGAAGCGATTTCAACAGATGTCGAAAACGCCTGCGATCTCGTTCTCCAATGGTTTCAAAAAGCTGGATGATTTTGTGACGTTCCCAGAGTACTTGGATTTGACGCCATTCCTGGCCCCCAAGAAAGAAGATTTTGGTCTCGGCAAAGGTGGTGACGTCAAGACTCGAAGCAAGCTTCAACTCAACGAGAGAGAACGCTGCATGTATCGCTTGTACGCTGTGGTAGTCCACATTGGCAACATGGTACGTGCATTTGTATGATGAAGGGTAAACTGAGGGCGGTCTGCTGACGTGAGTCTGCTTAATAGTTAGGTGGTCACTACATAGCCTACACTGCCCTACCTGAGACACCCGTTGATAGAGTGTCGGGCCCTCCTTCCTCGGGTTCATCATCCCGCTCAGAGAATCTCTCGACTGCAAAAATAGCCTCTAAACCGAGAAGACAGTGGGCGTATATAAGCGACACTGTGGTCCGGCTAGCCACCTTAGAGGAGGTGCTCAAAGTCAAGGCTTATATCTGTATGTATGAGCAGATATGAGCCCCCTGTAGCAACTATTTGTTTAACATTTCTTGACCAACATCGGGGATGGACAACTATTTATTCACTTTTCGTTATCTTGCCTGGTCGCCATCTTGGATATAATCCTATGATATACCATGGTGTACAAACAGGAACCACTATATATGTATACCCCTCTCGTAGATGTTTGTAACAAGTACGTACATAATAATTTGCTTGATCAGTCCCCTACTCTCCAGATAAGTGGAGAGCGTTTCACCGCTTTACGTAGAGGTCAACTGGTCGGCGGAATCCTGACGATGGACAGTGAGTTAAAAACAAAAAAGGAATGTACCATACACCCACCTCCTTCACCGATAGTCCCCAAGTGCTGCGCAGGACCAAATCCAATTTCCCTAAGCAATGCTTCAAAGTCGTCAGGGCGTATGTCCAGACCCTTGGCATTTTCTTTCAGTTTCTGTCATGGGAAGGGAATATAAGGGTTTGGTTTGGTACTGGTAAGCGATAACGCACCTCATCCATTCGTTTGGCTTTTGCATATGTATCCCATGCTTGAGGTTCCAGGACGAATGTACCTCCTTGATTTAGGACAGAGTAGACACGACGAAAGAAGTTGGTTAGTGCAACATCTCCGCCATTGAGATGTATCCACTTGGAAATCGAGAATCTATAGAGAACGTTAATGACCTTTAATGGCTATAGAACTGAAACTCACGCAATCACAACGTCGTAGAGGTCAGCGTCTTCAGGAATATGAGCCGACGTCCAGTCAGCGATCCGAAACAGGACGTTGTGAGGAAACGCATGTTTTCCGCGATTTTGCGAGGGCGGAATGGGAAGAGGGCCGAGGCTATGTTCACATGAAGTAGGAAAGTAGTCTGACTGACTCGTCTGGCTGTCGATGTCTCGCCTGCGTTTCTTTGATGTAGGCATTTCCGTGACTTCGGGAGACAACGTATGTTTGCTAGGTGCCTGAAGGGACCAGACGGTACGCCTCCTCCGCCACGCCGCTCGAATTAGGGTATCGTCAATGTCCACACCTACGACCTTGTGCGCTCCCCATGACTGCGCTGTCTAAATACATTTGCGAAATAGAGGAAATAAAATTTCACTTTGATTTACCTATTTCGCAAGTGACCCAACCTTCGTTACATCCTATGTCTAAGACCCGTGCGCCTGCAAACAGTGTTGGAGAGAGCAAGGCAAGCCGCTGATCTCTGACAAAAGGACGTTTCGAATAATATCTTGAGGAAAGTTAGATAACGTAGGCAGGAGGATTTTACCGCTTACCCATGATAATTACCGTAAATCGGAACGTCCTTATGGAGCGCCATGTGGAGGTGTTTGCACATGTTGACCAAATGCCTTGAACTCAGGACGCGTGATTCGTCGCCTTCAAGTTTGACGCCATATGGCCATGGAAGTCGATCTAGCATACAAAATCGAACTCATTGCGGAGCTAGACGGTACGTCTCTGTAGTTCGTAGTGTATATATTCTCTGATACAGGTTGCAGGCCATGACGATCGAACTTGGCACGTCGCATGGAATCCCACAAAGCCTCTGTTGAGCTCCTGTTCTGCAGATAAATCCATTCGGTTATATAGCTACCATCCCACACAAAATTCGGACAATATTAAGGATATGACCTTCTCGCACCTAACCACAATCGCCACAGGGCATAGTAAGACCGTCCGGGCTATCGCTTGGGCACCATCTGGGAATACACTGGCTTCGGCCTCCTTTGACGCTAACATTGGAATATGGGAGCAGGAGGCCGGGGGGGATTACGAGGATGACGCCACTGGGAGTGGGAGAGACTGGGAGTGTGCGAGTTTGCTGGAAGGACACGAGACGGAATGCAAGAGTGTTGCGTATTCGAGCTCGGGGACTCTGCTGGCGAGCTGTAGCCGAGATAAAACAGTTTGGATATGGGAGGGTGCGTTATTTCTATATACGTTGATCTTTGAATACTCATCTTCCCGGTAGTTCACCCGGACTCAGATTTCGAATGTCTGGCTGTGCTCATGGAACATACTCAGGACGTCAAATGCGTTGCATGGCATCCAATTGAAGAGGTCAATCTTTCACAATAAATGTGTTTGCTGTATCCGCCAATCACACTTGACTCACCTAATTCCGCAGCGTAGATCCTTGCTTCAGCGTCTTACGATGACACTATAAAACTCTACATAGATGATCCCTCAGAGGATTGGTTCTGCTTCGCCACTCTTAACGGCCACCTTTCAACCGTTTGGTCCCTTGCTTGGGCTCCATGTGGACGCTATTTGGCTTCTTCGTCGGATGATCGAACAGTAAGAGTGTGGAAGAGAGTAGAAGAACACAAATGGCAGTGCGTGCTGGTTCTGGAAGGACATGAGCGGACTGTCTATTCGGTCAGCTGGGGCCTTGGGAAAGGAAACAATGGAAGCAATGGCATAGGATGGCTTGCGAGTGCTGGTGGTGACGGCACGATACGCATCTGGGAGTTTACTGTGCGCCAAATTTTCTTTCGTTCTTGCTGCCGTTAAAATCGTTGATAAAAGGAATCACTCAAGACCGAAGGTGCAAATGACACCCCACCCCTGCATAAGCTAATCGCTCTCGCTCCCAATGCGCACGGAGTGAGCGATGTGAATTCAGTAGTATGGTGCCCCAGGAAGGGTCATGGAGACTTGCTGGCCACTGCCGGGGACGATGGTGTCGTTAGAGTGTGGAGGGTGTCACCTGTGTAGTGTCAAGTTTCATTTTCGTAGATTTAGCAGTGAGGCTGTATATTTTATTTTTTGCCTTTGCTCTGATCTAAATATAAAAATAAATAAATAAAGTTTTCACAAATTATTATTATTCTTTTTTTTTGTTTTTTTTTGTTTTTGAGATTATGACTATCCAAGGACTTGCGCCCTCTCTTCATCCCATTAGACCAGCTCATTTTGACATTGAGCGAGTCATTCGACCTAATATATTGGCTCTTCACCCCTACCGGTGTGCCCGCGATGACTATCAGCAAGGTATCCTCCTAGATGCCAACGAAAACGCTCTCGGCCATTCTATTCCACGTTCAGACTCTTCTTCCCCGGAAGGAGCAGCCTTCGAATTAAAATCAGCGCTAGATCTAAACCTTCATAGATACCCTGACCCATCTCACAACGATATAAAAAAGCGCATTGCCTCTCTACGTGGAGTGCCAGATTCCGCCCTAGATCATGTTTTTCTCGGCGTCGGGTCGGACGAGGTGATTGATCTGCTTATGCGGGTGTGTGTTGCCCCTGGAAAGGAGAAGATCTTGATTACGCCACCGACCTATGGGATGTATGCGGTGTGTGCGCAAGTCAATGATGTAGGGGTTGTCAAGTGTCCATTAGAATTGAGCGGAAGTGACGGGGAGGGTAGAGATACGGGAAGATTTAGCTTGAAAGTCGAGGAGGTGTGAGATGTATTGTTTTTCTGATATTTTTTTAAATGCCTGCCTTTAGGTGAAGAGAGCTATCGAGGCGGATGCCTCGATCAAGCTCATATTTCTCTGTTCACCAGGAAATCCTACAGGCACGCTGATATCTCTTGCGTCTATTCGCACACTGTTAGAGTATGAGACATTCAAGGGGATCGTCGTGGTAGACGAAGCATACATTGACTTTGCAGGAGAAAAATGCAGCGCAGTTTCTCTCGTGAAAGACTACGCGAATTTATGCGTCATGCAGACCTTGAGCAAAGGTTTCGGATTGGCAGCTATCCGGTGATGACCCTTCTCACACATATGATAGGATGCTAATGCATCGATCGTAGACTTGGGATAGCGATCGCCCAACCTCCACTTATTCAGATCCTATCAAACACAAAGGCCCCGTACAATATTTCGACACCCACCGCTCACCTCGCCTATGCGGCACTGTCAAGCTCCAGTTTACAAACAATGCGTCAAAAAGTCGACACTCTTGTGTCGTCTCGTTCCACGCTTCTTCAGTCGCTCAACTCATTATCTCACTTAGGTGTGGGTTCTGTCATTGGCGCAAACGACGCGAACTTTGTCATGGTACCTATTCTAGACAAGGCTGGTAGCAAACCGGATAACGCGAGAGCACTTAAGGTGTACACGACACTGGCGGAAGAGAACGGCGTTGTAGTCAGATTTAGAGGCAGAGAAGTCGGATGCGAAGGCTGTTTGAGGATTACAGTAGGGAGTGAGGAAGAGATTGAAACCGTATTGAAGAAATTGAGGGTGGTTCTAGAGAGGGCGCAATAGCTCTTAGACGAGTCTACTACTTCAGGAACTTGCAGATTCTTGCAAAGCGTTGTTTGGTTATCTTTGTTATGCTGGTAGATGCAAACAAGCACATACAAGTACTCGGTGATCCCCTTGCTGCTGACAATTATTACACTGTAACAATTATATGGTCGTCAGGCAGTGTACAGTTTTCTGTTCCATGCGGATACGGTCTGCGGGTTTGAGCTTGGGCACACCCGGTCGGTCATATTCAGGTTCGGAAGCTGAGTAGATCGTCGCGGAGGTGTTTCCTTCACGATGTTGATGGCCATGGGAACATCACCAACGACGCCGTTTTACAAAGTGCGCAGCCATGTATCCGAGAAGACCGGACATGGATGATGACCCACTCTGTTGGTCCCGGGGGCCCCTTCATCCCACTGCTACCATGAATTTAAAATTACGCAGAAAAGGACTCATCCATGTGCCTTGCACAGCCAGATAAGGTACATGGTATGTTTTCACAAAACGCTATGGGCTTCTCGGGCTGCACGTGTGATTAACAATTGTACAAAAACCCTACTTCGCCATTCTTCACTTCCCCCAACCCCCCAGTTTTACGTCTTCAAGAAATCTACTTTTACGTCTTCAAGAAATCTACTTTTACGTCTTCAAGAAATCACTTTTTATGCTTTCAGTCTTCACTTTCTTGGCTGCTATCGCAGCGACAGCCGTTGCTCAGGCGGACGATTCGGCCCTCGTAGCCCAGCTAATCACTGCAAACAGCCAGGTTTCTCGTATCAAAGATATCACTGTGTGTACTTTTCTTTTGGTTTAATATTCATCTTACCGTCGTAACGCAGAATGATACTGCTTTTGTTTTTGATTTCTTGAATGGAGCTCGTGGAAATGCTGCAGGCGGTAGGCTTCGTGTCAATGTCTGTTTATTTTGTGCTGTGGCTCACATGTATTAGGTTTTGCTGTCGGAGCCACTTCGACAAATTTCCCTGCCTTACTGACTGGTGTGTTTTATGTCGCTTCTGGTAGAATCTCGGTGCTAACACGTATTTTAGGGCGTGGGGCTATGACTGTTGGGGTTGTGGGACCTTGGTATGCTGCTGAAGTTACTTTTTTATGTCCTGTACTCATTCATGTGGACAGTGGCGCAAATTCACCACACACACATCCGCGTGCGACCGAGATACAGATTGTCGTACAAGGCGGTCCATTGCAGGTCGAATTTATCCAAGAGAACGGCGCTCGTCCGGTGCAAAATGTTGTCCAAGTCGGCAGTGCCACGGTATTCCCGTAAGAACATGCGTTGTTACATATCCTTGCGTTGAAACCACTCTAATTTAGGGAGGGGAGCATACACTTCCAGCAGAACTTAGGTATGTCGGTGTCGTAGGCCAATTGTCACCCATACTCACCCTGTTTTCTAGGCTGCGACCCGGCTGTATTCATCGCCTCCTTTGATAACGTTGACCCTGGCACTTCGTCAATTGCTCAAAATTTCTTCGCATTAGATGCCGGCGTTGTGAATGCTACTCTCGGCGAACTGGGCGCTAAAATCCTTGACAACCTCAAACTTCCAGAGAACTTTATCCTCGGTTGGTTATTTAGTTTATGCCTTTTATGTGTGATAACCAATTATCATTCTCGGACTAGGCGCCCAATCTTGTCTCGATCGGTGTGGAATAGATAGGAATACCTTTAACTTCTCGTAAGTGACAATTGTTTCCGCTTGTGCGCCCGCTGAACCCCTTTTTTCGTTAGTTCTACCTTCAAGGACTTCGCCATATTCTCTAACTCCACTTGGGCTAACCCTCCTGCCATCCCGTCATCCTACACCAGCCAGTACAGCGGCAAGTCCTACGGTAAAGACCTCGCATCTAACTTGGCGGCAAATGGTGGTGGGGACATTCCCTTCGGCCAGAACCCCCTTCGTTCGGCCGTCATTGGTCTCGCAGCCGCTGTAGCCGCGTTGTTCTTGACTGTTATCGGTCTACTGGTCACGATGGCCTGCCGCAGGCGGTCAGGTGTCAAGATCATGCCACGCTTCCCCGGTGGTGGTGCTGTCGGCGGACAATCGTACACATACACCACACCCTACGAGGAGACGGATAGCCTGAGGCGCAGCACGGATAAGCAGTGATTGGAATTGTGTTTCTTATTGGCTTCTGTTCCGGAATGTGATAGAACACTGATTTATTTATCCGGTAATGTACTCACCTGTACCGTTACTTCGTAGAAGTTCATCCTTACGAGCCTGTGCGGTCGTAATCCATCATGATACTAGTTGATAAGTAAGCATATATACTCAGGCTCTCCGTCCTGTTAAGGGTTTCTACAACTCCAGAATCCGATCGCCATAAATCGGCAATAAGGTTCACCAGTCCTAGGGTACAGTGCTATTCGCGGATCCCGATTGCAATTGTTCTTGGACAAAAAATTTTATTTGACATTACAAGGCTTACCCGCATCTGAGTCAACAAACCCACTTGGAATGATCTCGGGGAAGCTGTGACCTGCCGTTTTTCTGGAACCAAATCCAGTTGAACGTGCCAATTGTTCGGGATGGTAACGCACGAAAAAGCTCGTTTATTAACGCCGTACTAAATAGGTAATATAATACATCGAAGTTGCCCTCAATGTCTGACAACGCCTATTTAAAAGGACGAAAAATCTAATTAAGACGTAGCCAGAATTGTCACCGTGTTTACAGAATGCGAAATATGAATTACGAAGCAGACTCAAGGCCCATCGCCCTCCCAGTCCGTTTCAGCTTCATCCCATTTCGCCGCCACAACCAACTCGTGTCCATCAGTAGCTTCCCCATCCTCACTGGTAGCACACTCACTCCCTTCCTCCTCGGTGTCGTCAGCATCTACCTTTGACATGACCTCTGCTGTAGCATTATCGCCACCATCTAACATCACTTTAAACCTTTTATTCTGTTGGGGCATGTCAGTCTCGTATTCGCTTGGGCGCTTAGTTGTGATGGCCACTTCTCCATCAACATGGA
>QLPE01000262.1:1861-16312 GCA_003314125.1 Hygrophorus russula | reverse complement strand
TGCGATCTGCTCAGTCTCAACTCTTCGCTTCTGTGCTTAGACTGCCTATCCACGCGCCGCCCGCCTGCCGCTTTTTAAAGAGAGGAACTTTGCAGACACGGACTTGCTCCCGGATAGTAGAGTAAGAGAAGGTTCAAAGAGGGGCTGGATCAAATACTTACCATAAAATGTTTCTTCAGTTACGGGAATAATCTGCCGTGATAGTGCACAGTGAATAGGGAACTAAAATATACCCCCTACCTCCTCCGGCAAACCGAGTACATGAAAGGTGTCCCATGAGCCTAATTACGTCTCGCCATCTTTTCCAAGGTATATGTTTCTGTATTATCCAGAAACGCGGTTCAGTGACAGGCGGATAAGAGTGACGTTGGCTGGTACAAATTAATAACAGACCTCTTCGACGATTCTGTGCACCAGCCGTCTTACGTTTGAATACAGGGTAACAGATGCGTTATTAGTGACTGATAATGGAAAAAGGCATGCTCGTACGGATGGGTAAGGATAGTTTCTAGCCACAGTCGCCTGGAACTGTCAAGAGCAGATTAGCGTCGCCATTATCACAAGACATTATTATAAGTTATACACCCTATGTCCTTGTTGAACCATGTGTATCCTACAGCTCTGGACTCTTGATATGGGCATTGAAAAGGTTTCACTGGTATTTCCTTCAGATCCTGGCCCAAGCGGCAAAATTATCACCATGGAGCAGTGGATCCTTGTCATTACAAGATGAAGTCGAATGTATAGACACCACTGTCCAGGCCACCAAATCGACTTTATAAGGTACGTGGTCAGAAGTCCAAAGCCACAACTCACTGTCTTTTGTATTGACCAGTGGCACTATGTATTGTCTGAGAATGTGGTTCTATGACAGATAGATGAAGTCAACATTCCAAAACACGAAGTAAAAACAGACCCTGCACTAGTTACTTGTGGACAGTAGCATATCAATGTAACCACGAAATTCTCTGGAGGCTAGGCGAAAATTGAGCGCGTTTATTTGTTGACGTGTTGAATTCGGCGTGGCGTTGTTTGGGGTAGGTCGGTGGCATAGAAGAATGGGGAGATGTTGACCACGCCTCCAATTTAAATACAGGCAGAAAGTGAGCAACGGGCGGGCCATCAAGTGGCGTTCGGTGACAGGCAACGTGAGTGCATTGAAGATGAGGATGGTTGGCGACCTCGAGCCAGGAGCAGTTAAAGGTGGGTTAGCTTGGCTATTCTTCTGGGGCGTAGCTGTTGTGTAGGTAACAAATGTGTGGTACGATCCAAACCTTGCTGTTCGGGCAGGACCTGAGTGGCATGCGTTGGGAATTCTCCGTCATAGGCGGAGTCCGTTCCTAAAGATTCTACACGTGCCTCCCCTCCCCCCTACGCTAGATCGCTTTGATTCTTGACACGGACGATGCTTCCCTACCACATAGAGTCACACGGCGAAAATGCAGATTTGAGTCCCGAGCTGAATCAAGCTTTAACGGAAACCATATGGATGCTTAGGACCCAAGGGCCCCAAGCAACGGTGATGAAATTATTGGAGTGCAGCCAAGTAAATGCCCAATCAGCAAATGCGACACTAAAAATCATACGGGCCATGCGTCAAAAGCCGCCGCAACCAGGCGCCAATGAGTTTTACAATGAATTGCGCAATGAAGCTATATTCACGTTCAGAAAACATTGGGATTCGGTCAGTCTCTCCGCGATTCGTAGTTTGTGTATAATAACTCACCTGTCAACATAGGATTACGCCAAGAGGGGAGAGCCAATCAATTTAACGCATCATTCGAGGAGAGGGGTAAATATAGCTGGGTTATTGGGGGGATTATTCAGTGCCGGCGTGGCTACAGTGGGCAATATCCACTGTTGCCTAGAGATTCTCATCAAGGATGGTCCGAAATTCGATCGTCTATGCGCGGTGGAAGCACTTATAAGCAAGGCAAACAACAAATTGTGTCGGCCTCAAAGTGTTGGTTACATGGACCATGTTCATGGGAAGCTATCAGTCCAGTTTCCAAACGGCATGTACGTGTGGGGAACGAGCGGGTATCGCCACCACATACTCATAGTAAGCGCTCTCGAGTTCTATAGAGGGGGTTCAAATCACTGAATAATGGGAATCAGGGAGTATTACGCACAATCGACGAATGGTCCGAAAAACAGGCTCGCAAAGCCAGATATGAGGCCAACAAATGGGAATTGGAAGGACCAGACCTCCAATAGACTTGGAGAAGATGAATACTAGAGCCGCTCCCCAGGTCCCAGGTCACGATCTCACCTCCTAATTCAACAATCTCACCTTCACCTCCACCCAACCACTGATCCGGTCACTTCTCGGACCACTGCGAACCTTCATTGTCAATAATCCACACCCAGATCCCATGGACTTAACATTCCGCCCTGGAAATTACCAGCTGCATCATGTCATCCTACGATCAATGAATGGGCCTGCTGTTGTTAAAACTACCTGTCCTCGGTAGAGTAGCAGAAACAGCATTCTTGTTCTAGCTGGTACGTGGAAGGCGTCGTGGAATATATACTGAGTACTCCTCAGTGCCATCTATAAACGCCGATGGATTGGATTAAGTATCACATAAACAACAGCGGTCAGCCAGACAACCACGCGGCCTGCTGGGGACGGGCGCAGTTGAGAGCAACCGTGATCGTGGGGATCTTAGCTTTTTCCAAGAGGACACTAGCGGTGGGCAAAGCACCAGCTCGGATTACAACTCTTACTCTCCGATAACTTGACGCTGGTGGTGATAAAGCGTTGTTTGGGGGTAGGATACGCATCCATTGGTGTGTCCTCATTGGTGTTCTTGAGGGTGACTTGATAACGGCGAGAGTGCACCAGCAGTGATTGGTGAGTGGATGAGAACTCGGTGAGTTTAAAGGGTTGTCACGGTCGCATGTCGTAACAGCGTGCAAAAGTATACCTGTCAAAGGAACCCTCCGAGGATCTCTCCCAAGCAAGCTAACGCTTCTCCCCATCATTCGGTGAGCTTGAGGGTGCACAGCACTCAGCTGCACACTTCGAGTTCATCGTCCAAGTCCAAGTTCAGCCATTCAGCATTTTTCAAAAATTTATCCGGTACAAGCATACAGTTGCCTCTATTAAAGACCATAGTCTTTCTGTACGCCTACCCTTCCCCGTCACCCTCCTTTATGTTCTCCCATCTTCCCAACACTTCCATCTTGCCTTCTTCAGTGTCGTCGCAAATTTTGGAGCTTGTGCTCCCACTTGATCGTGCTGTATTATATTTCATTTCCTCACTACATTTTCAGATCGAGTTGGCTCGGGAATTGTAACTACCAGCTGCAGCTGCAACGTAAGTTATTACTGTCCAAGTCTATTATGTTTTTGCCATCATCTGGACGCCTCAGCTGGAGTTTGTCAATGCTAATTACTGGAGCTCATCCTCATGGTGTAGAAAAAGGCATAACGGGTTCAAGGATGGGGAGTTATCAACGCACTCATCCATTAGCAATTTGAATCTCTGGCATAAATGTGTGGTTGCTCCTCGTCGTTGCTCTGCGTGAGCGCTGAGCCTTGACATACTTGACAACGGAGACTGGCGTACGTGACACCTTTCTGATTGCCAATCCATCCATCCACGACAAGCTACTTGCCTGACTGCTAGGCACGCACTTTCCGCCAGTTGTGCACCACCGTCACTTGGTACTTCGCAGGGCGCACAATGTCAACCGCCATATTCTTCCCGGGATCATACTATATGCTGGGCGGGTCTCGGTCAAAACGTCTGCCGATGCGAGTTATACAGTACTCGTTCACTTGCAGCGGCCTACCCGCTTCCCTGTGTCTTGACCGTGATCACTGTGATCAGCTGTAGTAAACACACGTGAGTCGAAATTGGTTGCATGGACGAAGCACTGTCGATTTTGGGGCGCACGGCTACTGGCCGTGCGTGGGCCAATATGAATTCTACCACAAAAAGTGTTAAATCCAATGCCCAGAAAGTCGGCGGGGCTGAGTGCTCACCTTGGTCCTTGGCAGCAACGAACCAAAGGTTCATTCGTGTCATCTACACTTACCAAGGCTGACCTTTTTTTTTTGGCATGTAGTTCAAGCTGGACAATCCTATTGCCTATCTCTCAGCCGACGCTCAGACCCAGAATACGTCCAACGACTCGGTAGCGAATCAGATACTGCATAATTGAAAAGGAGAGTTTAATTAACGAGGACCTAGACAACCGCCATCTAGCCATCAAAACAGACGAGGTAAGTTCCGCTGTCCGCATTCTCGTATTCTCGCGCAGGTGCTGATGGAAGGAAGATCTTGATGGTCAACTATTAACGATTATAGTTAGAAGCTGTGTTCCACGCTGTTCGGACCGTGTGGGTCGTAAGATCTAAGAACGCGGGCTAATGGACCAACGCACCATGCGGGACGTGGTCGGATCAGACTGTCAAGTGGCAAACCCAAACGTCATTATACTTCCCCCCTGTATGATCGTAGGGCATACTATTCGTTCTTGGGTGGCCGCACATCCAGGCCAAGCATATCAGTAGCCAGACTTGCATACTTTTTTTGGACCTAAACTTGAAGGGGCTCAGGCTGTTGAATAAGCCACCTCGTTAGATGGTGCCACTGTGATGATACTCACAGCTGTATGTATCTCATCGTTGGAGAACTCAGTACTCAGGCCTCAGGCCTCAGGGACTCAACAACGCGTGCTCACATTGAATTCATACTATAGGCATAGCAGTTAGCGTGATTACCAATTTATCAATATGCATACCAGTGCTTGTATCACGTAAACCCGATCCATTCGTGGCTTTGCAGTTGCAATGGGCGGATGCCTACTCGTCAATGCATTCGTGTGGCCGTGTTTTGAGTGTTTGACAGATAACTGCGTTGTCTCTGCTCATCCAGGATCTTCCGTATCAAGCCTCTGTCACATCATGATTTCGGTACCGGTTATGTGCCTTGTGCACTCCGAACCATTCTCTTTGGGGAGGCCCTAGATTATGCCTACTTCTACCGTTAATCAAATATCCACAGTAGGAATGTCTAGCTAAAGTGTTGAACCTCATTGGCCTGTCCCCTGTCGGCGCGTCATCCACGAACGTGAAACAAAAAGGTTCGGAAGCGTACAAGGCGCAAGGATCCGTTGAAACATACTGCCATCGACACACCTCCCACAGTCATACAAAAGTGGAATGAGATCTCGGCACCGCCTGTCCGTGTGCCCTTGCGCATAGGTGTGTCAACTGACACGATTTGGTGTTTAGATTTGCCATGGGTATACAGTTGCAATGTCACTCATTGGTGGACCGTAGCCATGGTTTGACAGATTGTGATCGTCAAGATAATTGTCAATCACCTGAAGTGCTTCAATAAGGAGATTTCGGCTCCGTCAGACTGGTGTGTCTATCTAAGGAACGACTAGTCGAATGCATCGGTCAACTGACATAATATTGAATACACAGCTGGAGTATTATTCCTGATCCAAAGATACGGTCTGATAGCTTGCGATCGTCGTGGAAATTACTGGGATAATGCCCGGCCTGATGCGCACATTGTACACAGATTTTGGCTTTCTGGACGTTATTAGCCAACCCGGTGTTATTAGATTCACCCCTTCACCCCCCCTGTCAGATAATGTTAAACGCGGGAATTGTTTTACTGGGAGAGACTGGGGATGCAATGATCCGCCCCCCAGGCAAAGGATGGCTCGTTTTTGTCCCTCAGGCGGCTCAAGTAGCTCGTTCCCGAATTTTCAAAAATCCTTACTGACAACCCGAACACCTCTGCACTCCTCAGTGCGCGTATGGTCGGCAGATGGAAGAGTGTACGCAAATTTTGCCCTTTATAAACGCCGACCAATCGACGTGCCTCTCAGGGTGCTCCCATCGATCTCACCCCCCCTGGTTGATGACCCTGTGCTTGCGGCAGATCCACTTCTGGATAATAACTTCACGTTTGCCCACCCTGGGGAAGACCTGAAGTCGAATCAGACGAGATGTCCGTTCGCAGTTCACATTCGCAAACCAGTTTTTCAGTGCAGAGGCATGAAAAAACAGTCCTATAGTTGCGGTGTCAACGCTATGTTCTGAACCAACTTGAAATACATGCATGGACGAGGTTGACGAGCGGCGACAAGCATGTGCCGAGGCTGCAGGGAGGGACACCAGACGATATAGTATCTTGTATACGGTACATAGTGAATGAGTCCTGTAATTTGTGGTACACGTTTGATTTGACCGTGACCACTCACCCTACAGCCATCTCGTTCGCATCTATGGGCACAAAAGCATCTTCTGCGCTTCCCCCTGGTGTCCCTCCATCCTCTCCTTCCCGTAGCGCAACGAGTTCCCACTCTACTTCATCCTCATCGCTGCTTGTTTGGATGAGATAGTTTTTGGCGGTTCGAAGGTGGAGATTGGGGTGGAGAGTCGGTGTGCCATAACTGGTCACTATATAAATCAGGATGTGATGACTGCCATGTATCGTGCGATGGTTGGGACTCAGGCTCCCATGGTCGCCATACTTCGGGTGATGGCATGTAAAATTCGTTATGCAAAGGACTATTAGTGTGGGGTTGCAGTGGCTGCTGTGGTGAAACAGGATGCAATAACTCAGGACCTGAAGGCCGAAGATGTGATGACGGACTGCTGGCTCTAGATTGCGACAGTGGACTGTTTGGATGAGGCGGTATTTGGCTGTTCGAAGGTGGGGATTGGGGGTGTGGAGAGTCGGCACGCCATAACTGGTCACTATATAAATCAGGATGTGATGACTGCCATGTATCGTGCGCTGGTTGCGACAGATGATCCCATGGTCGCCATACTTCGGGTGATGGCATGTAAAATTCGTTATGCAGAGGTGAACTACTGATGTGGGGTTGCAGTGGCTGATGCGGTGAAACGGGATGTAATAGCTCGGGATGTAAAGGCTCAAGATGTAATGATGGCCTAGCATATGATGATGGCCCGGGACTGCCAAGTCCAACTTGTGACGATGGACTATTCGGATGAGGTAGCATTTGGCTGTTCGAAGGCATATGTGGCAACTCTGCATGCCACAACTGGTCACTGTGTAAATCAGGATGCGATGACTGTAATGTATCGTGTGACGGTTGAGACTCAGGCTCCCATGGCACGTAAAATTGATTATGCAGAAGCGGACTACCAGTGTGATCTTGCGGTGGTTGTTGCGGTGAGACAGGATGCAATAATTCGAGATGTGGTGGTGGTCGAGGACTCGGATGTGATGATATGGCGTGCGTGGACGGACTGCCAATGTTAGATTGTGATGATCCTTGGCTATTCAGATGTGACGCCCCGGGATTAGGTGATAAGGCATGCGTCGGCGGACTGCTAACATGCAAATCCTGTTGCTCTTGACTGATCGAGGGATGTGCAGCTTGGTTATTCGAACCCGATGGCCCAGTATGTGATCGTGATGTCCCAGTATTCGATGTCGGACTGGCGGCTTTCAATGTAACTGGCCCAGACATCGAAGTGGCCATGGGGATAACATAGTTGCCTAAGTGCTTTCTTTCCTTCTCGTTATCTGACACTTCTTCCAATCCCACTACAACTTGTTTATGCGTCTTTCCATTTGCATCAGGCGAGCTATCATGCCAATTGGAATGTACGGTCCCATAATTAGATCTCGTAGCCGGATGCTGTGGATCCGCAACCATCCTTTTATGAGCCTTACGGACGTTGTCGTAGATAGTAAGCTTATCCGTTAAGCATACGTTGGGCAACTGCAGAGTCAGAGGTCGGTGGATTGTCATGGGGTCCCCAATTACTTTATCAGCAGCAGGTTTCCCAATAGAGTGAAAGGTCAATCTGGTCTCTTCCCTGATCCCCCCATTGAGGCGCCAGCCGCCCCATACCTTCATGGATTTGACACGTACAGCTCTTTCAGGGCCAAGATCATTGTACCGTTTCTCGCTTTCCACCTTCATGTCTTCTTGATGCTCCTTTAGCACATTTTCGAAATGTAGCTTTTGACACAAGAACATAAACATTTTGCCTAATCTTGGGAATGACAAATACGGACCTTGGGCACAGGCTTATCCCTAAATATTCTAGCTGTGGGATGAATGACGGGAGAGTCTTCGGTGTCTCCTGCGTGGTAGTTAAAGGTCAAAAATTCCTGATAGGGTGGCACCTTATTCCAGCGGCTGGTTGCGCTGACGAGTCTGGCTCCTCTCTGCGCATCTGTTGCTTTGGTTTCGTAGTGTTCCATTAATTTATTTAATGTTTCCTTTCTTTGAGACGGCGGGACCAGGCCAGATGCAATCTCAAATTTAGGGGGCTAGACAATTTCAGTATATTGCGTAAAATATAATAGTATTCACGTACTGATCGACGGTACAGGATTACGGTGCTGCGAGAATCATAATTTACCGCAGCTGATCGATGATACGCTGGCAATGGAGTGGCAACGATGATCAGCGCAGAAAAGACGGTAAAAAGGGCAAAAACGAGCATTTCTGTGGTATATCAAGAGTATATCAAGAAGAATATCAGTCGGTTGTGGTTGTGACCAGCACGTTGAAGGAGTCCAGCTGAATTTCATGAGACAAGACTACAGAGCTTTATACTAGTAGTGGGACTTTTGAATAAAAAGGTCCGACGGAACAGGAAAGGTCGGAAGCCGTCACGGTCGCCCTTCCACCGTTCCTCAAACAGCTGATGACTTTGTTATCTAGATAATAAATAATGATTTCACATCGGCACTCACAACGTGAAGTTCAAGTACTAGCATGGTGATATTTTGTGGAAGGATCTACAGGGCTAATATGCTGCCAGCCACGAGGCCTTTGTTGACACGGAACGGAACAGAGGCTCACCATGGGTTTTGTACACAGCAAGTCATTACCACCTACAGACTTGGATAATGAGCTAATCCAATCACCTCGGTAACCGGGAATGCTTGGTCGCTGCTGCAATTAGTGGTTTGATGTTTGAACTTCCTTCTTCGACCCGGATGCTTTCACCACCATTAAAGACTTCCACTGACAGTTCATTCGTTGTAGTTCTGTGACCTTCCCCTATTCTAGTATATAGAAGCTCTCGAAATGGCTGGATCTAATGATCACTTTGGGGCCTGCCTTGGGTGATAAAGATGAGGATTGAGCGTATTTTTTTGGGCCGCTGGAAAATGATTCTTCAAAATCCGTTGGTTCATGGAAGAATGTGATGGGATTGGATAGAGGCTGTCATCAAGTTGATACAGTGCGACTGCAATGATGGATACCACACTATCATAAGCTGTAATGTCAACACACCTTTTCCAACCAGGTGATTACTGGGAAAACCATAGGGATTTACGTTAGTGACTTGCAAGGTGCGAGAGCTTAGAGACGGACTAACAACCCAACTATGTATTGTAATAGGATATTTGAATGTACAATGGAACGATATACGTTTCAATATCCCAGAGTCGTCAAATGAAGTCGGAGACGAGCCGAATCAACCCGCAGACAAAGACTGCAAGGAATAACCCTATTATAAGCCTGTTGTGATGGGTTCTCGTTCTGTCGGCCTGATATGCTTACAGTCAGCGACCTTACTATAGCAAGGGCGAGCAAATCCGAGTCAGTCTGACATGAATGAGCTTGAACATTTAGGAAGGACTTGACGAACTCGACAATGAAATCAATTTTTTAAACCGTGCGCAATGTAGTTCTGAACGACTTGAAGGAGCGATACGCTATTGCAGATACATAATATCGATTTCGGAGCCGGTAATCTTGCGTGAGCGTGCGCAAACGATCTCAGATTTTGTATGTTTCCAAAGACTTGGCGATGACATCACTACCGGAAAGTTCCGAGTCCTGAATGTATATTTAGAACTCGGTCTTATATGGCCTGAGCCGCAAATACCGGTCACAAACATCACCAAATATTTCTCTGCCGTGTACCGTAACAACGGCCCACTCACACAAGTTAGGAGGCAAGTGTGGATGGCCCTGGGCCTGGGTAGCATATGGGCGGACAACTCAAGAAATGCCCTTCATCAGGCGGGTAATCAAATTTAATTAAAGCATCCTAAAAATCGGTAAGTTTAATTATTAACTGTAATAGAGTCAAATGGTCACCATTTCGCACGAGCAGGTCCATGGCAGCTTTGGAGTCCGACTTACTAATAGTACTCGAAGACCATGACCTATGGCCCCCAGGGACACGGTGAAACATGGGGGCGACTACCACCGATCCACAACGGCTCTAGTGTTAATACGGTCAACAATAATACGTGCCCTGGCGCCTCTGATGGCCACACTACTAGTGCCTTTCGAGATTTTAAACTCATAACTACAGCTCTGAACGTTGCAAGTGCGCAGGGCGCTGCTTATAATGCATTCAGACAGCATAACGCCTGCGACGACGATACTCGCGTCGACTCAGATGGATTCAGAATAAGGATTGCCGCCTTCCACGCTGTTCGGACCGTGTGGGTCGTAAAATCCAAGAACGCAGGCTAATGGATCAACGCACCATGCGGGGACGTGGTCGGATCATAGCAATCAAACCCAAATGACACTATACTTCTCCCCTGTATGATCTCGATTGTGATTTTAGTTTTGTCCATCGTAGGGCGAATTATTCGTCCTTGGGCGGCTACACGTCTAGCTCAAGCAAATCAGTAACCACGCGTCGTGGCATCCCCGAGTTCTCCGACCATCAGATACACACAACTGTGAGTATCATCACAGTAGTACCATTTAACGAAGTGGCGTCCTTACGTGACACCATCCCATCGCTTATTAACACCCTGAGCCGTCAAGTTACGGCCCAAAAAAAGTATGCAAACCGGGATCGTAGGTCTCACACATTGAAGTACCATTTCCATAGTATTTAGCGTGATTATCAATTGAGTATTTGACTGATAACTGCGTTGTCTGCTCATCCGGGATCGTCCATCCGTATCAAGCCTCTGTCACATCATGATTTGGTTATGTACCTTGTGCATTTCCGAGCATTCACTACGGGAAAACCCTAACTTCTGCTTACTTCTACCGTTGACCAAATATCTATTAAGTAGGAAATGTCTGGCTAAAGCGTTGCGCCTCATTGGCCTGTCGATCGCGTCATCCATGCATGAAACAAAAGATTCTGAGGCCAGGGTCATACAGGTGCAAGGATCACTCCATGTTACCGCTGAAGCGCTGATGGGCCGCTGAAGCTACTGAAGACGCGACGTATTCCATTTTGTATGGAGCTGAGTCTCATCGTGTTCAAGTCGACTCCATCGAAACATACTGCCATTGCCATACCTTCCACAGTTCATACAAAAGAACGAAGGAGATCTCGGCTCCGTCTGTCTCGTTATGACGCATAGGTTGTGTCAACTGACATGATTCAGAATGTACAGTTGCAATATCACTCATTGGAGGACCGTAGCCATGGTTTGATCGTCGGGATAATCAGCTTCAGATAAGAAGATTTCGGCACCGTCAGACTGGGTGTGTCTGTCTAAGGAACAACTCATCGAATACATCAGCCAGCTGACATAATATCGAATACACAGATGAAGTATAATTCTTGATCCAAAGATACGGTCTGACAGTTTCCAAACGTCGTGGGGATAATTACTGGCGATAGAATGCCCGGCCTGCCCGCTGGAAAGCTCACGAAATAAATGGCCAACATCTAACAGGTCGAGAGCCAACTTGCAGCTGGAATGCGGTAACCATATGCTCGTAGCAGCACATGGGGGTCCTGTTATAAAGCGCACGAAGGTCCCCTTTCCCAATCCGACTGTCCACCATCCAGATGAAGATTACATCCAGTTTCTGCTTCACTTCCCTGTCGCTTTTTATAGGGCTTGCAGCCCAAATATCATCTGCCTTTTCAAGCGATGTTCTCGAGCGTCGAAGAACAACGTCCCTCCTCGTGGGTGCGTTAACTCCTTCATTCCGTCGTTTTCCTTCTCTCGTTTAACTCCCGACTGCAGACCCTGCCGGGCTACCTCCCCTACCTTCACCGGCAGATGCAGCTGCAGCTGCGGCTGCGGCATCCCTTAACCTTAGCAACATTCAAGGTGACATTCTGTAAGCCATCCTATGTATTTTATACTTTGGCCGGTTCTCATCGCTCGTATAGTGTCGGTATGAAGAAGAATCAAGAAGCGTTCTTCTTCTTTGGGATTACCAATGCCACCAAGTTCAAAGCCGCACTCCACAAAGATATTTACCCACTTATCACCACTACCACCCAGTTGCTCGATGTTGATAGCCAGCCCGTCACGGCGGTCAATATCGCATTTTCGAATACGGGGCTTTTGGCTCTTGGGATAACGGCTAGTTTAAACGACACTGTGTTTGCGGCAGGTCAAGCCGCCGATGCCACTTTCCTTGGTGACCCCGGCACAAAGAACTGGGTTCCTGGATTTGTGGGTACCAAAGTCCATGGTTTGATCATGCTAGCGTCAGACACTTCGACCAATATAAACACCACGTTGACCCACATTCAATCCGTTTTGGGCAATTCTGTAACAGAGATCCATCTTTTACAAGGTTCTGTAAGGCCCGGCAGCGAAGCAGGCCACGAACGCAAGTTTTCTACAACGTATGCACGTATTATTGATTGCTGACCTGACCATCATGCACAGATTTTGGCTTTCTGGACGGTATTAGCCAGCCCGGTGTTATTGGATTCACTCCATCTCCCCTTCCGGGCCAGATAATGTTAAATGCAGGCCTTTTTTTACTGGGGGAGACTGGGGACACAATGATCCGCCCTTCGTGGGCGAAGGACGCCTCTTTTTTGGCCTTCAGGCAACTCAAGCAGCTCGTCCCCGAATTCTCAAAATTCCTCACTAATAACCCCATTGTCGAACCTGGCGTGAACACCTCTGCACAAGGCTCTGCCCTCCTTGGTGCGCGTATGGTCGGCAGATGGAAGAGTGTGCGCAACCTTTACCCTCCATAAACGCCAGCCAACTGACCTGTTCTTTCAGGGTGCTCCCATCGATCTCACTCCCCTGGTTGATGACCCCGCGCTTGGGGCAGATCCACTGCGGAATAATAACTTCACGTTTGCCCACCCTGGGGAAGACCTGAAGTCGAATCAGACGAGATGTCCGTTCGCAGCTCACATTCGTAAAACCAGACCTCGAGCCGACTTTTCGCCAGAGAATACGGCCAATCATATCATCCGGGCCGGAATTCCTTTCGGGCCAGAAGGTTAGTGTCCCCATGTATCGTTCTGGACGTTATTCTCACATTTTTAAACCTAGTCTCTACCGCCGAGGCCACGGCAGGGGTTTCCACCAGTTCTGTTGAGCGTGGCCTCGCGTTTGGTATTTACTTTTTGTGATTTGATGGAGGCCGAGTGTCGCTAACAAAGAAATATGCAGTGGCCTACCAGTCCAACATTGGCGCAGGATTCCATTTCCTACAGCACTTTTGGGCGAGCAATCCTGAGTAACAGCGTTTACGATCATTTCCATTTGCATCTTCTAATCTTGGTCTCTCGTAGTTTTATCTTTGGGAAGACGGACCCTACTCCAGGATTTGATCCCATCATGTACGTGTCGTGTTTTTGTAGATCTCAATTTATCGTCTCACTCCTACCGAAGTGGTGCCTTTGGAGGGCTCCCTCGCAATGTGTCGGGGCTTGAACCCCTTCAACCCAACCGCAATATCACACTTGTTACAGGTAAGTCTTTGTTTCTTTCATTTTCATAACTAGCATTGATCTTCAAATCCTATGCAGATTTCGTTGTCTCCCGTGGGGGCGAATATTTCTTTTCACCGTCGTTGTCTGCGATTCTGAACACACTCTCGGTATGAAGTTGTTGTTCTGTTCCAGTTACCGTTTAGGCCGTGTCGTTTGGGGGAGTCATGATTACTTCTTTATATTGGGTTGTCCACGACAAGGTTATCCTACCGCTGTGCTAGTTAGTACTGATGACAAAATAAACGATATCTAACTCGACCAAAAACCAAAGCAAAGACACTAAATTGTGAACGGCTCAAATCTGAGCTGGTGCAACCCAGTCTTCGCACCAACATTTACGAGGAGAACAAGTTGTGGCTCTGAGGTGGTGGCTGCAGTGACCAAATCTATCTTGGAGGTGCACAACCCTCGCTTCCAAGCACTTGAGAGCACCATAGATGCCTCTCCCGCGCCTCCCCCTGGCGTCCCCCGGCTTCCTCCTTCCCGTAGCGCAACGAGCTCCCACTCCACTTCATCCTCATCGCTGCTTGTTTGGATGAGATAGTTTTCGGCGGTTCGAAGGTGGAGATTGGGGTGGTGGAGAGTCGGCGCGCCATAACTGGTCACTATATAAATCAGGATGTGATGACTGCCATGTATCGTGCGATGGTTGGGACTCAGGCTCCCATGGTCGCCATACTTCGGGTGATGGCATGTAAAATTCGTTATGCAGAGGTGAACTACTGATGTGAGGTTGCAGTGGCTGATGCGGTGAAACGGGATGCAATAACTCGGAATGTGGCCCGAGATGT
>QLPE01002080.1:0-12170 GCA_003314125.1 Hygrophorus russula | reverse complement strand
CCGCCATGCACACTGGTCACTCTATTTGTCCCAGTTCAATTTTATTCTCAAACATCGCGCTGGCACTGCCTCTACTAAACCTGACCTCCTCTCGAGACGTTCGGACCATGACAAGGGGGAAGAAGACAATTCCAACCTTACCCTCCTCAAACCCGAGTTCTTTGAAGTCCATGCAATGAATAGAGGTCACGTCTTGATCCATTCTGAAGAGAAGGACCTACTCAAAACTATCCGTGATGCAAAAATATCTGACGAGTCTGTTGTTAAAGCAGTACAGGAGCTCCGCAACTCGTCTACCCAAACCCTTCGCGCCACTGAATGGTCTGAAGAACAGGGTCTCATCCTCTTTCGAGGCAAAGTCTATGTTCCTGATCACAAAGAACTACGACGAAAGATCCTTCACCTCCACCACGACACTCCCGTTGCCGGCCATCCAGGTCAATGGAAAACTACCGAAATGGTCTCAAGGAACTATTGGTGGCCCAATATGAACCGATTCATAGCCAGTTACGTCAAAGGCTGTGATCTATGTTCGCGTACCAAAACCTTCCCCGAGAAACCACAAGGTTCTCTCATCCCCATCCCCATTCCTTCCGCTCCCTGGAAAAGCGTCGCTGCCGACTTCATTCCTCAGCTCCCTGAAAGTAGCGGTCACAACGCTATTCTCGTCGTCAACGATCGCTTTACCAAACGAGCACACTTCATCCCCTCTCACACCGAAACCTCTACGATCGGTTTGGCAACTCAATACCGAGACAATGTCTGGAAGCTTCATGGCCTCCTGGACGAGATCATCTCTGATAGAGGCCCTCAATTCGCCTCTTCCCTGATGAAAGAACTCAACTCCCTTCTCGGCATTAAAACCAAACTCTCCACGGCATATCATCCTCAGACTGATGGCCAAACCAAATGAACTAACCAAGAGCTTGAACAATACCTCCACCTGTTCATCAATCACCGACAGAATGACTGGTCAGAATGGCTCCCTATGGCAGAATTCGCTTATAACAACAAGGTACACTTGGCAACTCGACAAACCCCCTTCTATCTCGATACCGGCATTCATCCACGCATGGGAATTGAACCTTCCCACGCCATCAAACATGAAGAAGCCTCGTTGTTCACCCAGAGAATGAAAGAAGCCCGAGAAGAAGCGGCATCCGCTTTAACTCAAGCCGCTGACGCCATGAAACTGTAAGGGTGACCTTAACAGCGCTGCGAAAACCTTTGACTGAAGTGCGAAGGTGATTCGCAGGGCTGGTGAGGGAGATCCAAAGTGAGTATGTATAAAAGAAGTACTATGTACAAGTGGGTCTTACCTGGTGAGGGAGATCCAAAGAGAAAAACCTAAGGGATCTCCTCACCAGGTTAGAGTATATATACTAGTCCATCACAATGCACTTAAGAAGACAATGGAGGGTGAGCTAATGTACTATGGACAATGGGAGGTGTCGTAAAGGGACGTAAACGTATGTGAAAGTGCTGCGAAGTGTCCTGAGGCAGTGCGAAGGACTTCGCAGCGTCTGCAAGGGGTTCGCAATGGGTTTCCCTGACAGAAATGCTATGCCGACCTTAAGAAATCAGACGCCCCAAAGTACGAAATAGGGCAAAGAGTCTGGTTGTCTGCAAAGAACTTCACCGTCAACCGCCCAGCACGTAAACTCGCCCATAAGCGCCTAGGACCATTCCCCATCGTCGAGATCATCAATGACAATGCTGTCAAGTTGAAGTTTCCACCCCCAATGAGAGTTCACCCCATAGTAAATGTCGCCGACATCACCCCCTATTCTCCCGCCACTATCCCAGGACAAAAGGCCACTCCTCCTGAGCCGATCATCATCGAAGGAGAAGCCGAATACGAAGTGGAAGACATCCTCAACTCCAAACTTGTCTGAGGAAAACTCCAGTACCTTGTCAAGTGGAAGAATTACTCCGCCAAACATAACTCTTGGGAACCTGAAGCGCATGTCCTCCCCGGCGCTGATAAATTGGTAAAACGATTCCACGTCGTTCACCCCAATGCGCCACAACGCATCAGGACCACCGAATTCAAGAAACTACCATTCCGCCCTTTCCTTACCAAAGTCATTCCTCCTCCTATCACCGATGTCGTCCTCTACATCAAACCGGAATTCGTCCCACTCATTCTCGACCGCACCAAGAACCATGAATACCGCAAGTACAGTCTTGACAAGTCGGTCAAGCGGTTATGGCTCTTCAAGAATACTCCGGTCTCTGCCATCACCACGGTCCTTGAAGTCGGTCCTTCCCGCACCCCGGGTCAAGTACAAGACCCTTCAGGACTCGGCAACGACGACTTCGACCAAGGAAAGAAAGTTTCAAAATTCGGTTACCCTATTCTCGAAGTGAAGCGTCTGAAAGAGCCCATCCACGCTTCCACCTTCCACGCTCTCGGACACCCTCTTCCTACTTCGCACTTCAACACTCCACATTGGCTCACAAACTTCCATCCTGTCAAAGACATGATCACTATCTTCTGATTGTCCGGAGTCCAATCCTTAAATGGGGGGTTTTGTCATGGCACATCCTCTTTATTCCTTTTCTTTCCCTTTTTCCTTTATCTTTCCTCTTATCTTATCTTATCATTTATCTTATCTATATCCTGAGCCTTCGGGCTATTATTCATTCCTATCAACACATGTTTACCACTCTGCGCCTGCGCACTTATTCTTAGCCCTTCTCCATCCAATCATCTCCCTTCCTCTTATCCGTCCTGTAGCATTACTCGCTCACTGCCTCATGTTCGCCTTGTGCTCTGTACTATTTAAACTTCGAATATACACCTGTAGAGATCAGCTTGATCTCTCAGGATTACCGCGGAACATCTGCGAATACCCCTTGAGCCTTCCAGCATAGCTATTCTCTACTTCGCCCTCCTCGCTATCTCGACCTTTGTCTTCCTAGAGGTGTTCGCTACACGTCGCCTTGACACCATCATGTCAACACAACTATTTGTAGGATTCTGGTAAACACCTGTACTCAAACAAGCATTATCTCGGGAAGTGGGACAAGTTGAATAAGTTCGGTTTTGGATGACAAGATTAGTGTCACACAGCTAGTGTCACTTGCATTGAGGATAGGAAGGATATATTGGGTAGGAATAGCGGGAAGCTGATAAATAATATATCCAAGAGAGTAATATAAAGCTTGAGGAAGTACCAGCAGGAAAGCTGCTGACCCACATCAGAAACCTGTTTCCGTATCCTTTCAGTACTTGCTAAACTGATGACAGGACCAAGGTTTGTGTTTGGGTGTGTTTGAATTGCCTAGTCTGTAATTCTGTAGAAAAAGCTTACATGAGAGAGCAGCTATAATCATGTACAACATACCTTGACAGTGTTGATGAACTTGGCAATGAATGAATCATAGACTGATCTGTGCATGTAAATACACTACATGCCAAGATATATGAGGTTAAGCATGGTAACAGTGAGAAACACAGACCTCTACAGCACAGTAGCTCTGGCCCAAATTGAAAAAGGCACCTGCTGAATGATGAGTACATGTCTTGACCATCCAAATGGGCAAATGAACCATTGACCAATTCAGTGACTGTGTAGTCCAGGGTCCTTGCCTCTAAGCTACAAGCACATTAGCACACTGGGCCAGGGATGCAACCTTGAGCGCAATGCTTTTGAAGCCACCTGCAACGACTGCCACTTGCTCCACCATGTGCCCACCGTCCACACTACCTGTGAAAGAAATGAAATCCACAAGCAAGTGCTGCATGGCACATGTGATCAGGGTGGGGGGCAGATGCACGACCTGGATGACGCCTGCTGGTATGCCAACGTGGGTCAATACCAAAGCAAAGTGTTCCACAGTGAGTGGCATCTGTGGGGATGAATTGAGGATGACAGCATTGCTGGCTATGACTGCTGGGAGGACTGAGTTGATGGACATGAGATAGGGAGAACTGTGGGGCAGTGAGCAGCATGCGGTGTGATGGTTGCTGTCATTGTGGAATGAGAGCTCTTGTTTTGTTGAAAGGCTTTTACTTGGGGTTGAGTGCGAGGTCTAAGGGGGCAGGGGAGTGTGTTTTTAATAGACAGAGATGAAGTTAGTCAGCGATGAAAGAAAGGTGAGTAGGAGCGAACTTTGTCTATATCGGACGGACCCGATAGGTTTCCATTGTGCGGGCGGTGGCCAGGAGATGAGTCCAAAAGCAATGACAGGGGCGCATTCGGGGACTGAGCTGGGTCTGCATCAGGTCGGGGCATATCGGATACGTCTGGTGGTAGTGAAGATACTTAAGGAGTGTGAACACTGATGGAGAAGGGGAGCGTAAGGGGAGCAAGCGGGAACATTGTCGGTGGCTTAGAGTGAGACTTATGCGAGCTGAGAGAGCTAAAGGAAACTGCTAAGGAAAACTAACTCTTTTTCACTTGCTTATTCTGTTATTTACAGAGGTTTTTATACTACTGGGAGCATAGAGATGGGAAGAACAGGATGAAAAATAGAACAAAGACAGTAGTAGAAAGGAGATAAATGGAAGAAATATAAACTAACGGGAAAACTGGAGAGGGGATAGAATAGGACATTGATGAAGTTTTATGAACTGTTGGTAAGATGAGTGGCTGGTTATAGGTGGTTTTGATTGGGTGGGACAATTCCGATGTATTGTGTTTGTCACGTTCTGAATCCTCAGGTCCGTCCTAACTAAAGGCGTTCTGTTGTTTGTTTCGGGATCTCGGCTGGATGTGATTGTACAGAGGTTATATTGTTACTTTGCAGGGCTGGTGTACTTGGACAGGGTTGTTGGATTGATCCATTGATGCTCAGATAGCCGATGGTTGTGAGGTGCAGGGTTAGCGGTCGACTGCTGTATTAGGTTATATCGAGTGGATCATTGCGGGCTGGTTGTCAGGATTGCATTGGGTACCGACAGTTCAGAGGACTGTGTCATGTGATTGGAATGTATCAGGGTCGAGGTGGTTGTCCACTGAAGCTTGAGAATGCTTGATATTGGCATCTTCTGAGCCTAGAACCAGAAGGAACCTTTACATCTCTGGGGTACTTAAAATATGACCGTCCTCGGCCATCTGCCATCTGCATCTCCTGCGCAACTTTATCCAGGAACGGCCGGTCGTGTACTGTATAAAAGAGGGGTTCTGGGATAGCTATTGTCCACTAGTATGTCCTCAAACACTCCTTCAATGCTTTCCACCACAGAGAAATCCACATTGTTCGACTTTCTGCAGCATGCTCTCAAAGGATGATCCTCACTTCCTGATATTGCTCACATCAGTGCACTTGAGGAGCATCACAGCAGATCAGAGGAGCCGATGGTTTTGCATTCACGAAAATGTCTTGCATGAGGTGTGGAATCTGATGAGGAGGAGGAATCGGAGTCGTCTGAGGCTGAATCATCCAAGGGTCTGCCCATCCAAAAGAAAAAGCAAAAGGACCCACTCACCGCATCGGCTTCAAAAACGTCAGGAGTGTGAGTGATCTTGTTGCTTTTGTCTCATGTTGGTTGTCTGACCGGTTGCGTTCTGCCAGTTTACAGGTGTTTCCGTGCAAGTGATGCGTGGAACAGAAGTGGGAATGTTATTGTTGTGGATGGAACAAGGCCTGTTCGGTCTGTGCGTGGGCCCGCCTCAAATGCGTGGGCCACCTGAAATGGGAGAAAGCACCGAGTGCGCTGGGCGTGGAGACATCTGCTGGCATGTCGGGTCTGACCATCACTCTTTCTCACATTGCTAAGTCTGATTCAACATGGGTTCTTGTCAAGGAGCTTTGCGCACTCCATTCTGTTGTCACATCTGGGTTCAAGTCCATTCATGATTCAATTGACAGGCTCGGTCTTCCATCCTTCAGGTGTCCAGTTCCATCTGAGCCACATGCCAGGCCTTCAGTTATTTCCGATGCGTCGTCCTCTCCCGTGAACTTCACCATCGTTAAGTTTTCAAGGAGGGAAGGGAATGCTGATGCAAGATCATCCGGTGCATCAAAGGAGGCCTAGACCAGTGGTGGAATGTGGGAATAAAGGGTCAGGCCATCAATACTTGTGGACTTTGTAGTGTACACATGGTTTTCCATGTACCTTAATAAACTTCTTTTGTTTGGGTCCATTGCACGCTAAAAGAGATTTTCTGAGTCACATGGCTGGGCGCTATTGGCTAATTGTGATGGGCGTTTCCTATAAATTGGGCGCAGTGTTGCTAACTGGGTTCTTTCATTCTTCTGTCACTTATGTCATCCATCCCCCTCCCTATTGACATATCCAGCCTCTCCCTTACTGGATTGGTTGCCCTTGCGCAGCGTGCGCAAGACAAGGCCATGGCCGACCTTAAAATGGAATGGTTGGAGCAGGAGAGGAAGGAGAAGGAAAAGGAGAAGGAGAGGAAAGAGCGGGAGCATCAAAGGAAGGAGGAGAAGCAGAAGGAGAAGGAGCATCCATGTCCGGTGCCAGTTGTTGATTCGGAGGATGACGAAGAGACAGGTGTATCGGATGGCGAAGTTGTCAAGGTGAAGTCTGTTGCAAAGAAGGCGAAGCGGGGGCCTGCTGCTAAGCCAAAACTGGGTGTGTACGCTTCAATGCCATTTTCCGTTTTGTGATTGTTCCGCTAACTACAGATCTTGACTAGTCTTCAGGAGTTTCCCTGCATGCAGTGTGAGGGTTGGGGCCAGCTGTGCCTTCATGTCGGGTGGAACAAGTCATGCATCGGGTGTGTGCAATCAAAACAGTGGTGCACTGGAAATCCAAAGTGGCAAAAGGCACTCACCATTCGTCAGGGCGGGTCGGTCGACTCCAATATCACATCAAATTTGTGGGAGTTCTGGGATTCGATCTACATCACCCATGCGACACAGCTCACGTTGAGCATCTCAGAACTCGTTCATGTCCTTGACCGCCGTCTCGAGTCCCTTCACAGCAGGATCATCACAAGCCTAAGCCTCAATGTGGTGAGCCATTTGATCAATCTCTTGGCTGCCACCATCTGTTTGTCGTCTTTGCCAGTTCCTGTTCCCATGGCTGACCACTGCGATCCGCCACCTCGTCCACACTCAGCCATCAGGGATCCTGAAAATGTTGTGGGGCCATCCGGTATGTCACACAATGCCAATGAAGCAATGGATGCTGCGCAGGATGGGGAGGGTCTTGCATTGTGAAGAGTGGGTTCATCATCAGGTCGTTTTTCTTCCTTCGTCGCGTGTCGTGGGGCCTCACACCCCCCCCTTTTTTTTGGTATCATTTGTTGTCCCATCTTTTGAAATAGAAAAGACCTTTTCAGGGCTGAATCAGAATGAACGTAAGAGAAATAAGAAAGTGATTTCGGGTCGCTATACATATATAATAAGAACAAGGAAAGGCTCAGCGATGCATCCTAGCCATAAAACCTCGGTTCTGCGGACTCTCCCATTTGAGTGCCTTCGAGCAGTGCTAGACTACTCGGGACTGACTCGGGTTCATCCGGGAACATTTTAATGCGTATTACAAATATCGGGTATCTACTAAAATGCAAAACATATATGAGCAGAAATGAGCAAAGGAAAATGAAAATGAAAAAAAACAGGTATATCTTGTGTCTGTCCTTCCATCACAGCTCCTCATCCATCTGTCCATCTGACACCTCTCCTTCATCAGATTCTTCCTTTTCCTCTTCTTCCAATTCTTCAATGTCTCTGGGGTACTTGAAGAATGACTCTGGGTCAATTTCAATTGCTTTTCGGGCATGATATGGGATGACGTGGACTGCTGTGAAATGAAACTTGGAGACCGATCCATCGAGTTTGGAAAGTATGTAGGAGCCGCCTTTTGTCTGTCGGACAACTACCATGGGACTGATCCACTGAGGCTTCGTTTTCCGATCCAAGGACATCTCGATATGGGAGTTTTGGACTAGGACAAGATTGCCTGTTGTGAACTTGTATGTCTTGATCGAGTGTGTGTAGTGCTTTTCAAACTGTCGGATGGATGTGAAGTGTGCCCAAATGACACAGTCGTGTATTTCTGCGATGTCATCTTGTCATTTCTCTAGCTATTGGGCTCTAAGTGCAATAAGATCAGTTGTTGACATTTCGGATTGTGGCGGGACCATAAACGTTGCTTCTGTCAAATCGAATGGGAGGAGAGGCTTGACTCCATGTGCAATATAATATGATGAGTGTCTGAGTGCACAGTGCGTCGTAATGTGTTCTGCCCAGAAGATCGCATATGTCACAGTTGGCCATTTCTATTTGTCTCTGTCGCAAACTTTGATGATGGCTTCTTATACGTCGAGGTGTCGTTGTTCAACAGCTCTGTTTGCTTGTGAGTTGTATGGGGAGATCCAAATGTGCTTGATTCTGTATTTGCCATGCTAGCCAGTCAAGTGCTTCTACAAACAGTGTTCCGTTGTCAGTGACAATTTCTTCAAGTGTGCTCCATCGACACAAGATATCTTCGAATATGAATGCTCCAATGGCTGCCCCGGTTTTGCATCTGAGTCACCTATGCTCGGGATAGGCCGAGAGTGAACATTGGGCCTGTATGATATACTGATAGCCTGCCACTCAGGGCATGTACATGGTGTTGACATAAGCTTTGTGGAATAATGATGTGGGTGCTGATACTGTCAGGGGAATGTGAAGGTAAGGCATTTGTCGTAGCTGACACTGGTGACATATCTGAACAAACCACTTGACGTCGTGATTGAGAAATGGCCACCAGAAACGCTTGAAAAGCTGAATGTGGACTGCGTAGATCTTCTTATGTCTGAGTGCATCATGGACTTCCTTGATGATGCCGAATTGTTTGTCAATGGGGACGATGATTTTGTGCCATCTGTTTGGATCCTGTCACCATAGCTTGTCATTCTTCATGAAGAACTCAGAACAGTAGCGGAGGAATCGTCAGAATTCTGTGTCATGCATGTCAGGTGGTCGGGTTATGTCACACAGGAACATCTCGACTTGAGCTAATTGTCAGTCAGCTAACTGAGCTTTCTCTGTGCAGGGGATAATTTTACCGGCGGTGATTTCTTCCGATATGTATGAGTGGAGGACTGTTCTGGGTTGTGCCAGTTGGGCAACGCTGTGGAATAGAGACTGGAGGGTGTTTTCCTGTGGCATTAGCTGCGGATACTGCCAATTAGCGATCTCCATGAAGAAGCCATAGGACTCATCGATTCACTTCTCGAAGTCATCCAGTTTGGATGGGTCTTCAGGTGCATGCGGTCATCAGGAGAGTCCATCTGCAGCTGTGTGTGCTGATGCAGGAACATGTTGGAGTGTGAGGTCAAAGAGAAGAATACCAGCTATCCATTGATTGATCGTCACATTGGGCTGTATGTCGGGGTTGTTGAGCATGCCTTTGAGATACTTTGCATCCACTTTGACTGTAAAGTTCTTGACACCAATGATGTAGATGCGGAATGTGTGGAGTGTATGGAAGAGACCATAGAGTTTGAGTTCGGCTTGAGAGTACCGGGACTTGCGTTCATTCCATGCAATGGATCCGAATTGGCTCTGGTAACACTTTGTATCGTCTCAGACCTGCATGAGAATGAATCTGACTGCAATTACCAATGAGTCGACTGTGAGGACCACTTCCCAAAGTTGTGTATAATTGATCGGGTGGAGTGCTGGGCTGTGGATGACGAGATCTTTGACCTTATCCATGGCTTGTTGATGCTTTTCACTGAAGTGGAATGGAATGTCTTTTTGGGTGAGTAGGACTAGTGGCTGGGTGTGCTTGGTGAAATCCTTGATGAATATTCGGACCAGGTTGCAGGTTCTGAGGAATCCATGAACACTAGTCAGGTTGTCTGCAACAGGCCAGTTAGCAATTTTCTGTGTCTTAGCCTCATGCAGAACACATCCTTCGTAAGTGCAGCATTGTCCAAGAATGATAATGGTAGGGACACATAGCTCTAGCTTCTTTCCTGAGAATGTTCCACCAATATACTTTACATGCTGTAGGATGTGATTGACGTTGTTAAGATGTTCCCAAACGAAGTGTTGAATGCTGGGATTTTCAGGAATTGTCTCGAATGTGCCATTGGGTTTCTCATATCGCATTGTTGGACCTTTGACCAGGACATCGTCAATAAAAGGGATGGTGTATGTCGGAATCTCATTGCAGAGTATGTAGTTGATGTTGCCTTACATGACCTGTACCGAATTAGTATGTCCCATGACTAGTCACATATGTCAGAGTGCTCCTAGGGGTGTGTGTGGCACTGTCAGGATTTGAACGGGAGGGAAGAAGTCAGTCCAAAACTTGCCTCTTTCTGCTTCTGACCATGATAGTCCATCCTCTTGTAGCTTGATGAGTTCGTGTGCTAGCTTTTCTTCTTCTTTGGTCAGAAAGCCATCGGGATTGAGCTTCAACTTGTTGTGTCGTTCTTGGGTATATTGCTTGCTAGGAGTGAAATTGGGTGGTTGCATCGGGAGTTTGGGGAGGCCTTTGAGCAGGTCACCTTTGATGTCGTGGATGATTTGGAATTCTTTGGGGAGTTGCGTTGCGATGGGTTGTATGCAATTTTTGGCCTTGCAATACTTGCATTTGTAGATCACTCCAGGTTTCTTCTCACCGAGCGGAGTGTAGGCTTGGTGATACTTCTTTGCAGGTTTGTCTGGTGGAACCGGTTCTGCCTTGTATGCTTCTGTGATGAGGACATCGATAATTGGCTTTGAGGGGTTGTCAGGATCCAGTCAGGCATCTATGTCAAGTACTAATACAAACTCGTTGTTGTTGTTGAGTTGGAGACCTGAAAGAGAAGGAATAGAACTGGCAACATAGAAATAAGAGCTGGAATCAGGAGATGAAGGAGCAGGAGGGATCTGAGAATCAGAAACGTCTGGTTGGATTTGCATCTGGTCCGGCACTAATGTGAAACTTGAGACCATCGGGTGTTGCATCGTTGCATCTGCTAATGTTGCAGCTGTGAAGATATTGAATGGATCAGGGTTGGGAAACTCTTTTGTGAATGATATATCGGATGCACTGTCATCGTCGTCGTCTTTTTCATCTTCACTTGATTCGGTTCGGTTGTCTTCATTGCTGTTGGTTTCACTTTCGCAGGCATCAGTTTCTGTCAGAAAGTGTGGGATATGGTCAGAATCTGTTGAGAGGTTGTCGGATACTGTACATGTTGGGAGAACGGAATGGGAAACTGGGGTATCAGGTATACTTGGGGAATCAGTGTTGGAGGTGCCAGTGACGAAGGGCCATATCTGATATGAGTCTTGTTGGTGATCCGATTCCTTGACTACTAAAAATCTGGATTAGTGTGTTTTCATACTCGCTTGTACATTGGGATCATAACTGTCTGTCTGCTATTTGGGTTGATTATGGTGATTTGTTGATTCCCATCGGGCCAATCGCGGGTTATACATGAAGTGAGTGTTAAGAAAGGCTGACCAAGTAGAACCTCATATGGCACATTCAGAATCACCTGTACTTGCAAATAGATATCAAGATCTCCAAAGGTGAACTTCACATTGCGGAGCCGCCCTTGCATCGAGGATACACTTGCATGTCAAGCGCAGTTCCAGCGTTACGCAGCCAATACCACAGCATATTTCTCATAAATGATATCTAGATTACACTCAACACTCCACGCTCACTACCAGATACGTTGAACATCAGCCTACACTCATAGCGACAGAGCACTTACCCCGCTCTTGGGAGTGTTACAACTGGTTGCCTTAGTTAGTAAACAAGTAGAATCTGTAGTTTTTGCTTTTTTAGCTTTTATTGCTGGAAAGCTGTTTGTGTGTTGGGTGGTTTGACCAAGCACAAGCACCAGTTCACCTTTGGTCAGAACCCTGCCTTGCAAAAGGAACTGGTTGTATTCTCCCATTGGTTTTTAATCAAGCACATCAAGCACACCTCATTATTTCAATCTGAACTGCACTGCATCTACTTGCTCAACATGTCCAACTCATCTTCATCACCCAACTTCTCAAAACTCAATTCTACCAATTACACAACTTGGGTTGGAGAGATGGAAGCATGGTTACCCTCCTCTGATCTCTGGCACCTTGTCTCTGGCAAGGTGCACAAGCCTGCTCTGTCTCAGCCTCCCACAGACTCTGAAATTGAGAAGCTAGAGAAGTGGGAAATCAAAGCTGATAAAGCTGCTGGGTGGATATATCTCATGGTGGAACCTGATCAAAGGATTCACTTTAACAATATTCGTGATGATCCTATCAAGATG
>QLPE01000257.1:39375-51865 GCA_003314125.1 Hygrophorus russula | reverse complement strand
TATGGGGGGACTCGCATATATGGCCTGCTTTACATGTCGTCCGAGTCTTCAATTTATAACTATTCGGAGTGTAATTCAATATCATCCTGGAACATTTCCTTCCCCTTCATTAGCATAAGCCCTACTTTGATGTATGCATCGAGATACCGTTCGCGATGCTTAGAATGGCGACAAATTTGTCGGGACCGCCATTTAGAAAACCCGAATTGGTTCGTTCTCAACAAATCGAAAACTCGGTCCACAATTAAAGCCAGCATCCGCAGTGGGACGTCATTCCGGTCATCAGGACGTTTCCTTATTTTCTATTCTTATGGGATACTCTTCGTACCTGACTGGTCATCTCCAATAAGATTGGAGGACAGCATCAGTAACGCGTTTTGCCTTCACGTTCTTGTCATGGGGGACCTGACATCGGGAGCTGTGAGGTCGATGTGACAGTTCTGTATGCACAGAAGAGGAAAGGTGTAGTTGCACATGTGCGTCCAGATCAGTGGACCCGTTCTTATCTGTGCAATGCCACGATGTCAGTTCCGCCAAGTCTGTTTTGGTGTGGCCGAGAAATCTTCGCCTACTCGATTGGAATATAATGGAGTAACCAGAGTCCTTGAAGATCCATCTTCAGAGTGCAACTCACCCGTCGCAAGATGTTCACAGCTGTGATATTTGCTGCTGCCTTGTTCGGTTCAACTTTAGCCAAACCTTTGATTTCTCCAGCCGGTCCATTCGAATTATTCCGGAGATTGAGCTCGGGTTGTTCAACTACCGGGCCTGTTTCTTGCAGCAGTTCGGCCGCTGGCTCTTGCTGCTTTGAGGCACCTGGAGTAGGTTCATGATCTTACTCCCTGTTTTCAGATTCGTTGACCCATATGACTTCCCATAGGGTCTTCTGCTTCAGACTCAGGTGAGGATCAACGGGTCACTCTATTTGGGTGAACTCACGTCATAGCTAGTTCTGGGACACAAACCCATCCACCGGTCCTAGCAATAGCTGGACTATTCACGGTAAGATAATTTCACCAATTTTAGACAGTTTGTTCTCAACTTCGTTGAAGGTTTATGGCCCGACAAGTAGGCTTTCGTGGCTGGGAGGTAGCCTTGAGCTCCGAACTGATGATCGCTTAGCTGTGATACAACTTTTCAAGAATTCTGTGATTCCTCACGAGATTACACTGGTATCTCTACAGTCCGTATAACTACTTCTATACATCTGGTCATCCCATCGGTTTAAATTGACGTCATTACAGCTTCTCACTAATCAGGGTGCTAGCGCTACTCTCTCGTTCATGAATACGGTAAATAGTTTCAGTATACGAAATACTTATTTGTCTCATTCCGTCCATCAGTTCTGGGTTGACATCAATGGACAAAATGAGCAATTCTGGGAGGTGGGGTAATATGACCAGCACTCGAGTTTTCTTCTCACTCCCATTTCGTCGATAAAGCATGAGTGGGCGGCTCATGGGACTTGCTACAGGTATGTCATCTCAAATATTATATATATCCCTCACATGAACAAGTCCATTAGTACACTCCAGACTCAATGTCTTCCTGCTGGAAGTCCCACTGGTGCCGAGGTGCGATTATATTATATATGGCTTATATATTCAAGACAACCGATTAAATGACATTAGGCTGTCGCATTCTTCACGACAGTAGTGAACTTATTCAAGGTTCGTTTCAAGTCAGATGGTGGAAAGAAATATCTAACAGTATATTAGACACTTCCCACGTACCAATTCCTTGCAAATGCAGGCATCACCCCTTCGACGACCCAGACATTCTCTCTTTCAACGCTCCTTGCGGCGCTGAAGACAGGATCTGGCGTGAGTAATATTTTCCTGTTGTAAGGCCTTTATCTGAAAGCTTTGGCGCCTAGGGTTTCACTCCTGCACTCGATTGCTCCAGCGGTTCCCTGAATGCAATTAGCTGGTATTTCAACATCAAAGGGTCTGTCATCGACGGAACATTTGTTCCTATCAGTGTGTTCATTTGACATAAAACGGAACGTATTCAAGGCTCATTTAATTGTAGATGCTCCGAAGGCAGGATCTTGCCCGTCGAGCGGAATCCGATACCCGCCAAAGACCGGAACCCCCGTCTCCATTACCAGTACCACTAGTACCACCAGCACGACCAGCACAACCAGTAAAACCAGTACCACCAGTACCACCAGTACAACCAGTACAACCAGTACAACCAGTAGTACCACCACTAGTGTAAGTTGCGATATCCGTAACGGCCCTTTTTTGCAAACCTAATGAACATCACAGTCTGGCACTCCGACAGGAGTGGGTAAATACATCTCTGAGCGTTCCATAAAGCTGACAACTTCTTTAGGCCCCAGGAAGTCTACCCACAAGAGCCACGATTCATGCGTCGACAACTGGGGGTCTTCTCTCCTTCGGGACCTGGTCGGTTCAGACACTTGCAACTTATACTCTTTCTGGTACGGCTTCCAGCTTCACTCTCACTTCCTCTAAGGGAAGCTGTGGGGTATCCGGTGGCTCTTTCGCTTGTGGCAGTGGTGTTACATCTACCCAATTTTCCGCTGTATGTCTTACAGTTTTGATTGGTCTGATACAGCAAATGACGCTCGAACAGGTCACTTCCGGCAGTACGCTACTATTGGCCTCTGGTGGCTCCACATCATTTTCAAGCGATGGCACACCGAGTGGAACCACGCAGCTGACAGTCTTTACTGGGAGTAGCCACTCTACGAGTTATACCCTGAGTATTGTTGGATCCTAGCATGACTTAGTAACGGATCGTATGCACTCTATGTATGTTAGTGGTCAATGACGTGTGTAGCCTTCCGTCGATGCGTGAAAGCCGAGGAAGATATTTAGGTGAGGTTTGAACATTATACTGTAAGACCGGGTCATTGGTCGGATATTTCTGGATGAAGTTGAGTCGGTGGAAGCCATCGCCATCTGGAAATCCAAATGTGTCAGAGACTTCTCACTGCAGTATTGGCAGGGATCATTTTGCAAATTAATACTCATTGGCGCGTCCGCAGTGGGACGCCATTCTTCGGGACGTTTCATTATTTTCTAAGCACTCTAAAGGTACCCGAAATACGATACTTTAGTCGTCGTTGCACCTCGCTGCATGGGATGGACAATTCGAACAATATTGGAGGACAGCGTCAAAAACGCGTTTTGCCTTCGCGGTCCCGTCGTGGGGGACCTGGCATCGGGAGTTGTGATATTGATTTAATGATTCTTGACACTCAGAAGAGGAAAGGTAAGTAACAGCTGAAGGTTCTTTGCTACATTGACATTGACGCTGTCTCCTTCCAACCCGACTCAGCCGAAAGTGACCCTCTCATACCTGTTGATACGCCGTTCTTGTTGACGACAAACTCCTCTCTCGTGCCTCCCGCTTCCCCTACTGCATCATTTTCAAGTGAATTGAATAAACAAAACACCCGGTATTTTGATCGAGCAGACGTGCTCGAGTCCTTCAAAAAGCAGCAAATCATTCAGACGCCGGAATTTTCTCTATTATCCGAGCAGGCGAGCGTTAGCAGCCGGTTCAGGCCAAGAAGTTTAGAAGACGTTCGTCCACCTTGCAACTCTGTTCTCATACCCAATGTCTCTGAATTAAAATACTGTATCGTTTAAGCAGGAGACAGCAGATACATCTGATGCGGCGTACGAGAAACGACATCGCAAATACGAAACCTTCGAGAAACGGCAGCGGCTACGCGAAAAGGAAAAACTCAAACATGAACAATACAAATTGAAGGAACGCATCGAACAGCTGCGCGTCATGGACGGCGCCGCATTTCTTGCATTACCACCCTCTTCCTTCTCCCCTACCCGATTGACGGATGACACAGTAGATGACGCAAATCTACTTGGGGCACATACAAATGGTACTGTTGAGGGCGAGAGACGACGAAAGGAAATGCTTGACGTCGCATTAACCTTGATGGAACGATATCGCACGCTATTACCATCGGAACGGAAAGGGTTCGAGAAAGACAAGAAGATCGGCGGAACGGGCAGTTTTAGTGAAACCGAGTTTGAGGTGGTCGGGAAAGACATCCCCACGCGCCATGACGAAGACACTGAGTCCGACAGGCCCGTCACCGAAACCGTTCAGGAGCGGGAGAAGATCAAACTGAAGATTCCAGCCAGACTATCGAGGTCTTCGCCACAGACTCCAAAGCCTAACTTGACGAGATGGCGAACAAGCCAGTCTCCCCATATCCCCCAAATCAACAGATCGAAAGCACAAACGTCTCCTGTTGCGCATCCATTGTCGTTGAAGTCACCAGTGTTCCCTAAACTTGATTTTGGTATCACTTCCCCAAAGGTTATTCCAAATCCTAGGCAATTGATACATGTCCATTCGTTTACAGAACCGTCCACATCAAGACCAACAACGCCAAGACCAATTCCTAAGACCATTGATGCTTATGCGAATGGATTTTCGCCACAGTTAATCACGGGCAGGGTGGAATCTATACCCCATGTCCGCCCCCGCAAGCGGAAGAAGTATTCAACTGCAACATCGGCCCCAGAAGAATCTGGTTCGCACGAAGAGTGGGACTCTTCGTCCCCAAATCATTGGTCCGCCTTAAGCCCAGTTACTTCGTACGCGGGTATAGGTGGCCAAACTGAATACACGACTTCTCTGTTGTTGATATCTGCCTACCGCAACTTTAGCGCACCAAAAGCAAGGAAAACACAGAGGCACGTCACTGCTTTTGGGTATAAGGTTCCAGCCGAGATAGAGCACTGGAAGGACTTTGAACTTCCCGCATGGTTGATTGCCAAGGATGACGTTGACGCAGAGGGCTTAGAGGTGGAGGGTCAACTGTTAGCTAGAGTCGATGCGGGTAGGGACCTTGCGGAAACATCCATCATCGAGATAAAGGATGTAAATGTTGCCTCTGAACGCCCTTTTCCCCAGCAGAAACTTGAATCTGGGGGTTCGGAGACGATGAATGGTCAGGACGACTTTTTTGCGGAAGAAATCCCATAATACGTTCGGTTCGTGAGGTCGTCTTGATATATATTTATGTCCCGTCAAGCATATCTTATAGTTATTCAGAGTGGCATAATCGGATAATCTATATAATGAGCTACACTCGAGCCTTCAAATTATTGCCGCTAGCTGAAGCCTTGATAATTTTCATGACGTTATTTCTGGCCTTCAGACACACATCCTTTCTGCGTGCCAAAGTTAAGTGGGCATACGCCACAGGATCAACCGAACCCTCCTTCCCCGCCAAACTCGGTGGAAGGTAGCGCGAGTAATCACCGCCAGCTTCCTCCAGCATAACTTGAGTACAGCGAAAGGTGGTAGTCTCCCCTGAGGAGGGCTTAGAGGCAGACGGTGTAGTGGAATGGGCGTCTTGATTGACAACTTCGCCAAAAAGCATCTGCAAGTTGGTTTCCGAAATATCGGGCGTTTCACTAAAACCCGGATAGTGGGCGAAGATATGCTTATTACTGCCATTTTTCCTGGAAGGCGAGGGGTATTTGTAGGCGGAAGAGGAAGTCTCTTTAAAACGTCGATTCTGCATTTGTGATGAACCATGATGGGAGTCGACTCTTCGTCCACGAGCATGTTGAGGTGAATTGCCAGCACTCGGTCTCTGGTTGGCATCTCTTCGTTGATATGTACGACGCACATTAATACCCTGACTGTCCTCCCGGTGAAATAAGTCGACGCTGGCACCCCTAGGCCTCTGCCCGCTGACGTGTCGTTGGTCGTCGTGCAGCTCGTTCCGAGCGTGTATACCGTGAGACCGCATGTTGGATGGAGTTCGACTGGCAATCATCTCCACCGAATTCTCCTGGACGCGTCTACTCTCCACTGCTCGTTTGAGACTCTCAGGTATTGCAGGATTTGGACCCTGCGCTGAGGGTTGAATAGATGATTTCTCCGATTGTCTCTTGGCTAATCGAATAGAAAGGTAATTCAGGTTCGACTGGGGTTTTCTGGTTGGTACTCGACCAAATTTTATCCGACTCGGTGAGGTTCTGTCCACGACAAGGGCTAAATGGAGAGACATAGTAAGACAAAGTGTAAATGGACCGAGAAAAAATGTACATACGAATGGAAATATCTCCTAGAGTGTTTACTCTTGGAGCCATTCGACTGTTAGAAAGCTTTTTTTCTGCATCTGGGGTTCCCGGTAGTTCCCCAGTTGTTTTGATAGGCATGGGGTGCGGTTCGGCGACATTCGATGAAGGTTCAGCATTGCTCGAGACAGAGAAAGGTCGAATGGCACTGGCGTTTTTGTGCAGAACGCGTCTCCCACTATTATTGAGTGCCAGACGTTGCATTCTGAGAATGATGGTTGTGGTATGTATGTCACTGCGGTTTGGCCCAACCGACCGTGACCACTCTTACTCATGGGCCGTGTCTTTGGCCGTATAATTGTTGGCCTTGTAATATGCCTTATTTCTTTCCTTTCGTATTCGTCTCAAATATTCATAATATGGCCATGGTATGGCAGTGTCCTGTCCGTTGAGCTGATCACGCTGCTGGTTCCGTTCAAGTGAGTCCTTTTCAGTTAATTTGTTGTGCTCATCTAACGGTCGCCTCAAGTTTACTCGTCGGGATGATATTTTGGAACTATTTACTCTGTGTCATTACAGATCCAGGCCAAGTGCCGGCGTCATGGGTTTGTTCTGCCCTCAATATCCATACATTTATTATCTGACCTTGTAAACAGAGACCAGACACTCAATCAGACGAAGGATATGAAGTGAAGAAATTAACGGGCGGTCCGAGGTTCTGCCGGTCTTGCGAGAAGTACAAACCTCCAAGGACGCATCACTGCAGACAATGTAAGAGGTATGCCGCTTTTTCTTATTCTGTTGCATCGAAACCTCAAATCTATTCCAAAGATGTGTTCTGAGAATGGGTATGTTGACCATTTGCTTTCGTTTATGTTTTGTTCCTAAGCCATTGCAGATCATCATTGTCCATGGGTGAATAACTGCGTCGGCCACTTCAACTACGGCCATTTTATTCGCTTCCTTTTCTATGTTGACATCACATGCTCCTATCACTTGGCCATGGTTACTCGGAGAGTGTTTTATACTATGAATGCACGTTATTGGGTATGTCTCTGCATATATAAAGCGAAGTATAACCTGAGTTCTGCTTCAAGGATGAACCATCAGGGACTGAACTAGTCTTTATCATTCTTAACTATGTCGCGTGTATTCCCGTCCTCCTAGCAGTAGGTGCCTTCAGGTAGGTACTCCTTTTGATTTTGGAGTGGCATACCTACCTTTTCCTTAGTATCTATCATTTCTTTGCCATGGCTGGAAACACAACCACCATCGAAGGATGGGAAAAGGACAAGGCGGCCGTTTTGGTCCGCCGAGGGAAAATACAGGAGGTTTGTGGCTCATTATTTATTGCATAACTCAACTCTCAGATTCCAACACCCTTCTCCAGGTTAAATTCCCATACGTATGTCGAGTGCCACTCTTATCCTTCCTCCCGACTAACTAGCCCTCATTCATCTCAGAACCTTGGCCGAAGACGAAACATCGAATCAGTCCTGGGGCGCAATCCCATTCTGTGGTGTTGGCCTTCCACCACCCCAGGTACTGGCCTGAAATATGAGTTGGCAGAAGGTGATGGTAAGTTTGTCAGTCTCGCTCAAGAACGGGAACGATATCTACGTGGCAATGGACGGGATGTATGAGCAATGTTGCTAGGTGTGACATCGATATCTGTGGCTCTGCTCTTGTAAGCGCTCATGCCTTTACTGCTACTTTTACCACCAGCCATCCCACGCGCTGCTCATTCGTAGTTTCGCTTTCCCCAGTAATTGATGAGCTGATTTGGCTGATAGATACGGGGACGCCTTGGCCCCCACAGACTCCTGGTGCAGTCGAAGATCCAGACCATGACCTTGTCCTCCCGTCCACACCATGGACATACGAAAATGGTTCAGTCAATCCAAATCTGGAACCATCCAATACCCACCTACGGACTACTTCCACATCCAGACGACGAAGACCACTGGGAGCTTCATTTGTTCCTCCGTATCACCCCGATTATCGCTCTGGTGATGAGCCATTTCCCGAATATTCATCCAGTGATTCGGACGAGTATGCCGAGGAACACGGGGAACGCTCCATTGTGCGCAGGGGATCTGAGGGATATGAAGTCCGGCCAATTGACAGAGAAGCGATTCTTAGGCGATATATTGAAGATCAAGGGCAAGAAGTTGGGAGGTATCGAAGATACGTTCCCGAGTCTGAGAGCGAGGATAGTGAGGATGCCGAGTCTGGTCAATCAGTCGAGTGTGTGGAAACGTAACCCTGGACTTAGTTTTTATTATTATAAATACATCAGTACCTCGACTGATTCTAATAGATAGAAACCTGGAAACGACAAAAAAAAAAAAAAAACACTGAAATAGCAAGATAATCGGCTACGGTGAGACGTCAGCGATGCGTTCCGCATAAACCTTCCAAACAAGTCCGCCTTTCTCACCAATCTCCACCACGCTAGAGCCCACAGGAAGCTCTACATACCATTCATTTTCATTGTCTTCCTTCCCCTTAACAATTGACCCATTCAGTTTCACCTGAATCTCATCCAGTTTGGCAACTGAAGTTTTCAATGCTTTCTTGACAACGCGTGCTGCTTTCGCCTTCCCAGCTTTGATAGTAGACCCTTTCGGTCGACCTCTCCCTCTTTTTACTTTCTTCTTAGCGGGCGCCTCGGCCTCTGCATCTTCCTCCTCCTCTTCCTCCTCCTTTTCTTGTGTTTGCTCCTCTTGCTCGTCTTCCCCTCCGCTTTCATTCTCATCTTCGCCTAAAAACCTGATATGTGTCACGTATAGCCCCTTCTCCTTGTGGCCAAGCCTCATCATCCAAGTCTTGACTCCATCACGGTAGTCCAGTCTAAATGGTCGTCCTCGAGGTTTGGTCGTTAACGATACCACCTTAAGTTGGTGATTGGGATGGATGGGAGCTGGCGGGGGAGACATTGAGCGAGACGCCTGTACACCTGAAATAACGTTTGTACTGGGTATGTTTGACGAGGATGAAACGGCATTATTCGGTGCTGTAGAAGCCGCGACTGGAGGCTGATAAGATGCATTAGGATAATGGTGTGAAAATGTCGTGTTTACATAGGGAAGAGACTGGTTACTGAGTTGAGGAGTTGTTGCAACTTTCGTGGTCTTGGATTGCGCTTGTGGAGCCGGGAGCGGTACGGATGGTGCAGGAGGTGTTGGAACTGCTGCAGGTGGAGATGTCGCCGATGATACCTGTGACTTGTTCTGAGCAGCCGGGACGCGCAGGAAGAGAGAACCCGATGAGTTGGCAGGCTGTTGAGAGGAAGGTAAAGTAGGTGATGATGCTGGACCAGGAGGCTGAGCAGGCGCTGGCATTTTCAACTTTATCTTGCCATTCGAAGGCTTGGTATACTCGGGGAGTGCATGGGGGGCAGGAAGATCTGCCATTAATTGGCGAAAGTAGTCCTACGTAAGTCCGCGTTAGATAGATCAAGATAGCACTGGGTTAACGTGAAAAACTAACCCGCAAAAGGAGAGCATCTTCCCAAATGGCAGTGTGCTCCTGATTGAAAGCCATAGCATTAGAGAACACTAATTCGACATCAGTTGCAAATTCGAGGGACGTGAGGTACTCTTTGCGCTTGAGATGTTTCTGCAATGTGAAGGGCATAATGAGAAAGTTATAAGTCTTCAGTCCCGAGCACCTACAAAGATATTTTCAAGGCACTGTGGCCGCTTGATCTCCTTGTAATAAATAGCCCAGTCCTTTCTATTGGGAAGTTCCATGAACTCTGTGGAGAGTACGCGTCCCCTTGAAAGGTTCAACCAGATATATGTCGAGCGTCATCCAAAAAATGAGGAGCTCACGTATCATCAGTCTTGTTCACAAGTTTCTGCAGCCTCGACTTGAGCAGTCGATTCATATTCGGTGGCTTGATCTTTCCCTTTTTCTTGTCATCTTCGCCCTCGTCGGCAGGATCGCCTTGTTCCGCAGCCTCGTCGTCATCACGAGCATCATCGCCAGTCATTTTGTTGTATTCTTTGATTACTAGTTTCTGTGCAATGGCCATTAGAATCGAAGAAGTAAATGATGATGTATGAATAGTTTTAGGAAGCTTACATGGAGAAATTTGGCATCCTTCCAGATGTCGCTATTTTTCATGTTGTACTGTTTCGCGTTGGTGAAGCATAGTGCAAGGTCCTCTTTGACTGCCTCTAGAGAGTTGTAACCACCCGCATCCAATTGCTTTTTGATCTCCTCAAGCGAGATAGGTCGCTGAACGAGGTCATAATAATCTGGGTATAGGCGTTTCGATGGACGACGAAGAAAATCTACGGCGAGTGTACGGCCTCTGGAGAGTCCAAGATGAATATTAAAGTAGTGATTAGAGTTGGTTCAAGAATGGGCAGCGGCTATATGAAGCTGGAACAAGATAATGGCCCGTTACGCACTCTTTGTTGACTGCGTTCTTGACTATATGCCACAATTCCAACCCTTGTGATTTGCCCGTCTCCTCTCTGCTCGAACCTCCTTCTGCTCCCTCAGCACTTTCATCGTACGTGGGTACTGTTGGGTCTGACATTGTGACATCTTCAGTATCCTCGTCATTGTCTTTCCTGCGTTTTGGTGGCGGCCCCTCTTGGTCGGCGATATCGTTTGATGGACCAAGCTCTCTCTTCGACATCTGTTGGATCAATTCTGAGCACTAGGCTAGGGGTTCTCGATGGCCTGGACGACTGACAATGGCGAGCTTCGTTTTAATCTTCTGTAGTTTCAGTATATTCGGACCAATGCCGTTGCCCACTAAAACACGTGACACAACGGCTTCAACACCCAATTTTATGTACATATATCAATTGGCTAGCCTGAACCCTCCCATTCTCCTTTTCGCAGTTCGTGAATGGTTGTTCAGATCCATCGAAAGCCCAGCTAGTATTCCTCCAATCTTCAGACAGTCCGACCGAATATCTGCGTAACAATATGGCATCTGGGCTGGATGTGTGTCAATGTCCAAATATAATCATGATCGCAATATATGAGTCTACTGACATGATCCACAAGGTACCCAGTCATGTCAACAACGAACCCGCTGGCTAGAACTACGCACCTGCCAGGGTTACCATTAACATCCTCTCATCTATACTCCACACTTTGCCTTCCCGCTTTAGTCCATAGTCATCAGAACATGGTTTTAGGACCATGTATGCTTTCGCTTCTGCCATGTCATCTTCACGGGCGCGTCGTAAACTCGAAGCAAGCCCAAAATGATGAAGCATCAAAATAATCCACTTCGAAGGATCCCAATCAAACGCGGAAGGACCGGAGCGGAAATCGTGTGGGAATGTATGCTGCGCGTATTCAGTATAGGATCGGCCGAAAGACATGATATAACTCACATGCTATTGGGAAGTATGTGGGAAGACAGACGAAATTATGGTTTCCTTCGCCGCCCGTTAAAAGAACTAGAGTTTGAAGTAATTAACGATTAATTGGGCTTGAAAATAAGACAAGGTCAAACTCACCAAATTTCCGCGGGAAGTATTCTTGTCAGAGTATGGCTGAAGACCATCCCAATGTGCGAGTCTATAGTACAAGTAAGACATATATGCTGGACAAGTGTGAAAACAAGCTGACGAGGTAACGAGGAACGAACAATACCAAACTAGACGATGGCGAGTAGAAAGTGATATCCAGGATTCAAAATAAGCATTTACTGGCAAGTCGTGAGATCAATACACCCCAGACGAGTGCACCAGAAACGTCTCGCCCACAACAATCCCAGGAGCAGGGGTCCAATAAATCCAAAGAAAAGTGCCAAAGGGACTATACAAGTTGAAAAATAATTCAGTACCTTATCAAGCCGTACGTAAAATAGTCATCACCGTAATACTTGTGTTACAAGCGGGCAACTAGTATGTGTCGGTGTTAACACGGATAATGGAATTGAGTGGGCCGAATTTACGAACCAAAGTCTCTGTCAAGATCGTCTACCAATCCAATGCTCGTACGTAGACTTGAAAAAAAATCCATATGAGAATAGAAAAGCCCACGCGCGGCAGTATATCTAGCGGCGAGTTGATAAGAGTCATAATATTAGGTCTCTATGGGCACTCATGCAGTACTCATGGGTCATGGTCAGAGTCCGTATATCGTTGTGAGTGTCGGTTGTTCGTTCTCGGTTATAATGTAATTGGACTTGCGTAATGAAGTCAGATACCTTGAAGTAACGTGTTAAGGCGAAAAATGGGAGGTGATCAGAAGGCAACTTACCACCACTTGATATAATTGTGATTATCAGATTTACGGTTCAAAAGAAAGTCGGAGCCACAGGTTCGCCTTGATAATCCTAAAGCGGCCAAAAGCAGCCACAAGCCAAAAGTAGTGAGAAAGGCTCTATAGGAATATGGACGATGATATGCTACAAATATAATAGACGGTTAGGCATGGCACGAAAAGTAAGGATGGGATATTACCCAAAATCC
>QLPE01000257.1:17002-38350 GCA_003314125.1 Hygrophorus russula | reverse complement strand
CGCGAAAAGACAATGTAAATGAGGGCAGACCATGATGGGCGTATCTGGAATAGCTTTCTGTACGGTTTTCAAGAGGCCAATGCTCGGGGTTGTCCCTCCCCCAATACCGAGGTTTCCGCATAGTTCGATTCTGTCTGCGCCAGCCTGAACGGCGCTGTGAACAGTCAAAAAGTAAGTGGCACGGTGGTCAAAAGCGACACCAACTCGCGAGCAGATTGTAAAGAGTCAACGCAAACTTCGATACACAAGCGGGGCGCCATCTTGGTATGGAAAGACAAGCGATTATTTGGGAACTACAGCGTGATTGTAACGGAAAGAAAGCAACAAAGCAGATTAACACGACATCATTGAACGTCTTTTCTCTGGCCTATCATCATTGCCCGACACTCCAAGCCCTCTTCTATCATCCACCATTCAATCATGGTAACGCCACGACTTCCTAATTCGTCTTGTAACTGCTGTTTTGACTTTTCCTCCCTAAAAACCTTGGCGCACAAGTAGTCGAGTGCAAATTTAGTGCTAACGCCGAGGTCGTAAAATATGCGAGCGTGATGATGGCCTAGTCGAGGCAGACCCTTCTCTACCGGAAGGCTATCAAGGAACTGTATGATCGGACAAATAGTGGGCTTCTGTTCGGATGACGAAGAAAACATGCGGTCGTTTGTAGTGGCTGTCACCCCCGGATGATGGTCAGACATGTCGTAATCTGGGGTAGGGGAAGAGGTGCGTGACAACCGAGAGGGACTGGAGACGTTTTGTGCCGCGCTGGTACGAGTAGAACTCATTGAGCGTTCGCGTAGACGGCGCAACGTAGTGCTGTGGTGTTTTATATGGGCACGCTCTTTACTGCTCATGCGCGGATGACTGCAAAAGAAAGAAATCAGAAAGCGAGCACACGGGGAAAAAAAAAAAACGCAAACCGTGGTTCCATATAGAGTTATAAAACAGTCACGTGATGGAGTACAAGAAACTCCCTTAATGGGCTAGGTCCTCATAAAATTTCACGAATTTCCTCACACCGGGGCAGATGGCGAGCCTGACTCGATCACCGTCTGGTACGATGTTCTTGCCTTTACTCTCGAACCACTTACTAAAACTAACGAGCCCAGCCCCGGCCTCGCTCGCGCGTTCCCCATGTCTGACGATCTTGGCGAGTTGGTCTTTCTGAAGTGACCACTTGAGTTTGTGCATGGCAGGAAGGAGGGAGCGAGAAATTGATGGGGAGGATGATTCGACGTCTGGAAGGACGTGGGACTGATGGAGGGTCTTGAGCGTGTTTGGGCGACGGCGAAGATAAGAGGAAACTACGATGCCGGTCTGGCCCCGCTGTAGACGAATGCAATTTTCGTATTGCTTTACGGACTGTCGACGTAAGTCAGTCAACGACGCAAGAAGATGACATTGAGGTTGACACACGTTGGGTGAATATAAGTAAACACCCATTTTCCATCGCCGCTCAATGCCTAGGCCACGCATTACACCTCTGTGTACCAAGTCGCCTATGTTAGGTCTTAGTGCAAGTCCCTGTGGGCTCTGGCCGAACAAAGAATGTGATACACGAGAGGGCGCAACCACTCGGATACGTATGCGATGTAATGCAGGGTCTGAAGCTAGATTAGCTAAGAAAGGAGAGAGGAGTGAAAGCGCAGCAAGGTCGGGAAGGTCAAGGTAAGAGACTGAAATTGAATAAATGTGAGTGTATTTTTTACAATAAACTTTTATATAAACGTACAGATATGAAGAATTATCTCTGGAGGCATGTTTAAGAGTTTGAACTTGTCGTCGTTCATAGTACACAAAGTAATATACTTGATAACACGTGACTAGACGATGCTTAATAATTTTAAAAAAAATGAATTTAAAAAATGAATTTAAAAAATGAATTTAAAAAAAAAATACATGAATTGACTGAAAAAAGCTCATAACTTTACTGTTCCGCGTGTGTCTGCCAAGTCCAAAGCTGTGAAATCAAATCGTTCTAGTCATCTTCTCTACATCGACCCTGATCCGGCTCAGTGTACCCTCGTCACTAGGAGGTTTCGCTGCTTTGAAGCCCATCTCTAAAGTATGATACGGCGGCGCAGGACTCCCTCCAACCATATCCGGCTCACCACCGCCCATGGTTTTCGTGCTTGTACTCCCCCTGAAGCTGTTCTTCGTATTCATCTCAATATGCACGTCATCCATATCTACCACATCCTGCTCGACGTCCATACCCGTATCCGTAGACATGTCCATATCCATATCTATGTCGGCCGGTATACTCCCGAGGGTACTGAGCATAACGTTGGAGCCAATCGTGGCCGTCAGACGGCGAGTGTGCGAACGAAAGTTGCTTCCGTTTTTAGAACGATGTCCTGCCGTGAACGGTGAATTTTGGCTACCCGACTTTGTGGTAAAAGCTGCGATTCCGGTCCCTTCAGAATGGGAGACCGTCTCAGAGCCGCGTTCACGAAGATCGAGAATCTAAGTAAAGACCGGATGAGGTCAACACAAACAACCCAAGATTAGTTCAATGCGCACAAGACGACAAGCCAAGACCGGGCCCAACATGACACTCAAAGGAATGTTGATAGCTGAAATTACTTGGCGAGGTCTGTGATAAAGTAAGGCAATTTTTTCAGGAAACGACAGAGAGGGATACGTACTGGAGGTAAAATATGCCATTGATCTAGTACAGCCAAATGATGAGAAATTAAGAAGGTGACATATCAAGGCAAAACGCTGACCAAGTTTGCGATAGAAATTAGAATATAATAAAAAACGCCTGACAGGATCCGTCAACTAGGATGAACAAAGAGGGAAAATAGAACTACGCATACCTTCTCGTAGAAATGTTTGAATGAGCCTGCTGTTCGGTCCGCCGTTACGGCGACGGATCGTGATAGCTTTCCAAACAGTCATGGACGTGACGACGGTATCAAAAAGTAGCGGTGCGATCTGGAAAAGTGATCAATGCACAGGCGAGTTATTGAAACGATGCAACGCGTACGAAAAATCCTAGGATGGTATGAGCATTTGTGCGAACATAATGCCATTGAATGCAAACTCACCGAGAAGATGTGCAGAATGAGGCTTCGACCTGGGGAAGCAGGGTCCTTGTTCCTACAGTTAAGTGATCACGTTAAGGTACGAGGTGCTACATAACGAAAAACGCTGACAAAAGGGGGCTTAACGAATGGAAGAACTGCCCAGCCCACGAGGATTAGCTGAATGTATATGGGAACTTGAAGCAGCGAAAATTCTCACGTAGCATTTGAGAAATGTCGACATATAGTTGGTATGCAACAACGCCAGAAAGGGCGCTAATGAGGAACCACAGGACAAAGACATTGCGGTTGAAGAAGGCGTAGGTACGAATAAGGAGTACGGCTGGATATATGCGTAGCAGTGAGTAAAGATATTTCGTTAGCGAAGAAGAACAAAATTGACATTCGGAGCCGACTTGGTTCCACATAGCGAGGGCAACTGGGATCTGCGCGCGCGCAAGGGGGGGAGTAAGTGAATAAATAATTACCGGAAGCAGAAATCAAACCTTGAAGATCTTCTCGCACGTTGCCTTGGGGTGATCCATCACGAAGCAGTAGAGCAAATATGGAACGACAGCGATCACCCAGTATCTAGGGAAAAATAAGCGGGCGGCGCGTAATAAAGGGAAGTGAGTGCATTTACCGGCAAAAAAGGTAGGCCAATTTGACGGGTGTCCAGTGGGTCTTCCATATCTGTAGATTGTCTTGTCAGTTAGGCGACAAGGGGGGTAGATGTGGCGGTTTACAAAGCGCCACTCTCTAGGTAAACTGATGACCCAGTCCCAGATAACTACGGCATCTTCTGGGGGGATTAAAAAATGAAGGGGACGGGATAGGTGATTCTCTCACACATGGCTGTACAAAGCATATTTGTCATTAGCCGGTTATGAAGAAATGACGGAGTGGACGCACAACAGAAGTAAACTTGGGTCCTGTGCGACGAAGAATAAAATACAAGTTGTCGTTGAGCATAACTAAAACGTACACGTAGATAAAATGTTCTGCGGTTTGCAGAGCAGTATTAGCTTGGTATACGGACGTCATTGTAAATATCGTCTACGCGAAGGGGGGGGGGGACAAGGAAAAGCGGATGGTGGGTGGTAGTGGTTATGGTGGTGGTTAAGAAAGAAAAAGAAAAAGATGGGAACATGTGGCTGAGACAACAAGCTCTGAGAGAAGACTCTTTGACTTGGAATTCTAATTACTTTATTGGACAAAGCTGTTCACTTACCTATTCTCTTCTACTTCTGCGGAACCGGGTTAGCCTATAAACGTAAGAAAAAGCCTATTACCCGAGTTACCCGCAAAAAATCGTATTCATATTTCGTGTTTTGAGTGAAACAACCTTACGACTGCCGTATATACGCGGTGAGTAGCTACGCGGAAGCGATTTACAGCATAGGTCACGTGTATTCTTTTTACTAAGTTAGTCGTCGTCGTCGTCGTCGTCGTCGTACAATGTCAACGCAGACTTTACGTCTTCGGCGACCTGAGAATGATAAGCCCACCGTACAAACACCAAGACATACCGGTATCTTGCAAGACCAGTTGCGACGGTTGGTGTCATTCAACTTCTTTCCCCTTCTTCGTCTCATCTTTATCCAAGAGCAGCACGGCGACCATGGGCTCCTAGTTTCTCTTTAGCAGTCCGAATCTTACTACTTGTCCGTGTTGCCGGGGCAATGTATTCAAATATCGACGACTGCGATGAAGGTGTGTGATGACGTCGTATTTTTGTCAAAAGCCTTTCAAAAATCAATTAGTTTACAATTTCTGGGAACCACTACATTTCCTTGACCGCGGAAACGGCTTTCAAACTTGGGAGGTGTCTCCAACCTACGCCATTCGAAGTTGGTCGTATATTAGCCTACACCTTTTCCCCGCCCGTATTGCCACCTTAATGTTAGGGTCTCATAGTAAAGTGAGCGCTGTCCACTTTACTACGAACTTAATAATCAACTGTTTCCAGAGAATAGTATTTTTTACTGTTCGGGCATTTTTAGCCTTAATATCTGTACTGTGCGAAGCCAAATTCTACAGAACGGTACACGAAAAAATTAATGAAAGGGTTGGTCGTTACCTGTTTTTTATGCTGCTTTCAAGTGCAGGCATGTGGAATGCTTCCACAGGTACGCGTCCATATCATCTTCACTGCGTGTATTAATTACTGTACAGCGTTGCTCCCTTCTTCATTTGCAATGTATACCACCATGGCGGCATTTTCATATGCTTTGACGCCCCCCAGTAACCAAAATAACCGTCGTACGCTCTTTGCCACGCTCTTCTTTGCTACTGGGGGTATTGTTGGGTGGCCCTTCTCCCTAGCACTCGCCATCCCTTTCATACTTGAGGAGCTCTTTGTTCTTGGCGCCGATCGAGTCGCACCAGAACTTAAATCGCGTTGGAAGTTCACCAGGTGGAAGCGTTTGTTCACCGCAGGAATCGCTGCATCTCTGCTTTTCGTAAGTCACTTGTGCACATCTGATTTCCGGGTTGACCATTCTGTAATAAGATTCCTGTTATTGGTATAGACAGTTATGCCTATGGCCGAGTTGTCATCGTCCCGTGGAACATTGTCCAATATAACATTTTTGGCGGGAATGAGCGGGGACCCGACCTTTACGGGACGTCTCCATGGACCTTCTACTTCCTCAACCTTGTTTTGAATTTCAACATTCTAGTGCCTTTGGCACTCTTGGCTTTGCCTTCTCTCGCAGTTACGTACAAGTTCGACTCTAAACGTCTTGGATTCGTCAAGTCTGGACCAGACCAATCCTCTCCTTTTACTATACTTGCGTTCCGACTGCTTCCATTCTACGTGTGGTTTGGAATATTGACTTCTCAGGCGCACAAGGAAGAACGATTCATGTTTCCAGCCTATCCTTTGTTGTGTTTCAACGCCGCTGTAACACTCTACTTAATGCGAGGCTGGATGGAAGTTGCGTTTGTCAGTCTGACCAAGTCCCCTTACAAAGTGTGTTTTATATCACTTTACCACTCTAACTTTATGCTTATTTTCTTTCTTGGAAGGCTTCTCAAACTACAATATTCAAAAACTTCACATTCTCCGTTGTTGTTGCTTCTTCCCTTATTTCCCTCTCCCGCATCCTTGCTCTCTGGAGCTACTACCATGCGCCCATGTCTATCATGCATAACTTCGAAGCGTACGAGCTCCCAAGGCTGCTCAACGTCACAGGCCTACTCCCAACCTACCCTGTTGATACAGACCCGGATAATCTGCCACGAATTGATCTGTCACCCATCAAGGAATTTAACTTGCGGCTCTGCGTCTCCAAAGAGTGGCATAGATTTCCAGGACATTATTTGGTCCCAGACGGTGTGAAGGTGGACTTCGTGAAGAGTGAATTTAGCGGCCTTTTACCGGCACACTTTTTCGAAAGTGCAAACCAGCGGAAATGGTGGCCGACGGAGGGTATGAGGCTCATTCCCGATAGCTTAAACGATCTTAATCGGGAGGAACCAGGGCACTATGTAAGGGGTTTTCTACTTACTGACGATCTCGATCCTGACCTAGAATTTAGGTTCACATCGATACCTGCGACTACCTCATGGATTCGGATTTTCCTCACCACCCTATATCGTCTCCGCTTGAGCCCCGCTACGCCGTCGACAATAAGATTTGGGAACGAGTGTCCTGTGTCCCATTCCTGGACGTGAGACATTCACCGTTACTGACCAGGATCGTGTGGATGCCTGGAAAAAGATGGCAGAGCTTAAACGAGTATGGTGACTATTGCCTGTTGAAGAATAAAGCACTTGTTGGCAAGAAAGAAGCAGCCGCGAAAATGTAGATGGTTGCGCTTCTTTGGTTGATGTGAAAGGAGATCGCTTCCGATTTATTCTAATGCTTGAGGAAGGCATCGCGCTCAAGCGCTGTAGCGCTGACTGTATATGACGTTAACCGGTTCTGGACCGATACGTTATTCGGGATATTATATTCGAGACACAGTAACGTTGACAAAAAATGATTATACACATCGAAAATAGTCTTGTGAAAGATCCGCTTTCTCTTGCTTACTAACTGCGAGTTGATGCCGTGGTCGGGCGATAGGTGCGCGGTGTCAGCGCTTGGATGCCCAGGTGATCACGAGGAACAACCGGCACCTGGTCCTCCATATCTGCGGATATGAGCGCGCAGAGGTGTGACCGAGGAAGAATATGATTGGACAGATATTGGAGGCCCAGCGTTGTCCCTCCATCAGGATTGTCGATGTGTTGTGATCGAAAATCAGCTACGCGACTACGTTCGCCGGCAGACGAAGCTCGTCGTCGACGCGTTGGCTCCACCACCATAGAGTTAGGATCCCGTATCTTACCTTTCGGCAACTTCGCATCCCAGGAAGACGAATTGGGACCTACCCGGGACGACGCTTTCCCTACGGGTTCTCCGTTCCCTGCACGTCTATGAACGTACGAGTGCGCTCTCTTGTGTATCCCCTCGAAGGACCAAGTGATTGCTTCCAAGATATTTGATGACGGCGCCGGCACAGTTGAGGGTAGTTTCGGCGGTTCCATCTTCTCCGCAACCAGCTTGGGCACCACATTCTTCCTGACAACCTGTATCAGTCGAACCTTTTTTCCTTGCGACGCATTAAGCAGTGCCGGAGAACATGTGAACGTTAGAGGTGTGAATGTTCGCTCGCCATCTATGAATTTGCATGTCGAATCAACCCTACGGTCGCTCACCATGTAGTCAAACTGCCAGTTTATCTTCATTACTTCAGAACCATGATTTGACGTTGAATGATTTGAATGAGCTGGAGCTGAAGACGTTTCGGTGCCGCGTACAGTGTATACCCCGTTGGACTTCATACTCAGAGACGCTTGTCGAGATATGTAGTCATGAGATTCGTCCCCATTCACAGTGAGACGCCGAAGAACAGGAGGACTGTCAAACGGTGCGTGGTGGAAAACGAATGCCTGTCTCCTGGTTGGCATGAATTGGACCACGCCTGGGTCCATAACTGTACTGTCACGGGACCTCAAAGAACGAGACTGGCTGGAGTAACCTGCAAGCTGGAATGAGGGCTGAATTGAACGGAAACCTTCTTGGTCAATTAAGAGCTCTATTTTGATGTCTTTCAACCAGCATAGATGTTCAGGCAAAAAGGAGAACTTGGGACAATGTTCAGATCCCTTCAAGCCTGCAGAGTCTAAAAGTTGAGATTGTCTAGCTGAGCTGACAGTGAATGAGGTATCAGACCGGCGGCGAGATACGAGATGATCAAAGCTGGGAGAAGAAGGTGCTGGATGGCGATCTTGGAGAACGATTTCCACCTCAACCCCTATGTTAGAAGCTGGTGAAAAAGGAAGACGACGCTGACATTCTTCAGGGATCGACAAATCGTGGATATTTCCATGTGATATGTCCCCTGTGCCCAAGCCAGATATGCGCTTGGAGCGCGTTGCATCCGACCGAGTTATTGTTACGTCGACCGAGTTGTAAGCAGAATATAAGCTTGGAGTGGATAACGCCGACAAGGCAGCCCGGCTATGGCCATCATAAGTGTATCTCTCATCCAACGTGATATCACCACCTTCGGCGAGAGGAGATCGAGAATTTGAAGCCAGTTTGTGACAAGTGAGAGCCACCAACGACTTGTCGCTTGATGTAGGACTCGTCGACATCCCGAAACACGACTCTCCGATCGGAATACGGTTGTCCTGCTCGTCTTGCGAATGCGCCATGATAGGTATTCCACTTTCCTCGCTTGAGGACACTTGTAGGATAGAATCTTGAGTGACATTTCGACATCTTACACCAAACGTTCCTACAGTCGCCGTGCTGAACGATTGAGATATTGTTTCCTGAATGATCGTGCTAGGACTCTCGGGACAAGATAGCCCATCGATAATTGGCCTATCCAAAAATATTAAAATATCCCCTGACGTAAATGAAGTGGATAATTGGCTAGGTACCAGAATAGGCGATGGAGGCGTCAAGCACGACAGAGCAAGGAGTACAGACGAAGAGTTAGGGAAAGAGCGTGAATTTGTAGGACTTGCCGTTTCAAACGTCGGGTCCATTAAGGTCTATAAAACGTTAGGTGCGTGTGTTTGTTGTCCATCATCGTGATAGCCAAACAACGCGACCCCCTAATTCCAACCCTTCCGGAATGTTTATTGCCATCGTTGGGACACCATTCTCCGGAAAATCCAGTGTCGAAGAATACCTTGTGTCTTTGAAAGGATTCACGTCTGTGCGATTAGTAGATGAAGTACGTTTTCTACAGTTTCTCTCAAGTTGACATATCTGACCAGATCGTTAGACTAACTCGAATGAAAACCAACCGTTATTTTCCGAAGAAATATTTAACACTAATTTATATTCTGTGGGGGATTCGCGCTATCCTCAGCAGCTCTTTTCGGGGAAAGAAAATGCAAGGCACCTTTCGTTCCTGTCAATGACCCAGTCGCCTTTGTCGTCGCCCATGTCTTCTTATGACACATCATGGTCTAAAACAAGTCAAAAGCCACTATATTTCTCCTCGGCCTCATGCCTACTCGATTTCGTCACGCGGCACTGGCGCTCAAATTTTGTTACCGTCGACCTGTGCACGAACGAACTTGTAGAAATATTCTTAAAGCGTCCGTTCTTTATGCTCATCAGTGTGGACGCCCCATTGTTGGACCGCTTCAAACGTTCGAGGTAGGCATATTCTATTCCCCTATTATGCCGTCTCTTTCGTTGAGCGTGTCAATAACACCATGAAGGCCTCTTCCTATTTCCTTAGAGGCTTTTGTTCAAGAACACGACCATTCCATTTTCGGGACCAACGCTCAGCTCTTAAATTCATCTTCCGTTGCTGGGTCAAAGAAGAAATATTCATCACTTCACAGCCTTAGCGACCATATCAGTTTAACTGTGCACAATACTTTCCCTTCTATCCCCGCCCTATACTCCCATCTCGATAATTTGGATCTTTTGAACCCCAACCGCTTGAGACCGGAATGGGATACGTACTTCATGGTGACCTGGTTAGAATGTAGATTTTGACGGATTTATTCTTACTCATTCTCACAGACGCTCGCCTCTTTGGCATCCCACCGATCAAATTGCATGAAACGTCGTGTTGGTGCAATCCTCGTACGGAACAATCGTATAGTGGCTACGGGGTGCGTGCACTGTACGCCCTCTATTATCTTTATATTTGGCTTAACCTGCCGATAGATATAACGGAACGCCTCGAGGCCTTACCAACTGCGACGAAGGTGGCTGTGCTCAGTGCAACGGCCCGGGGACGCTCCAAGCAAACGAAGTGTCGCTCGAGTGCGTTTGCCTCCACGCCGAAGAAAATGCTCTTCTGGAGGCTGGGAGGGATCGCGTCGGCGATGGTGCCGTGCTCTATTGCAATACGTTGGTAAACCGGCTGCCTTATTTATCAGATATTCACGCCTTCCATAGGTGTCCTTGTTTGAAGTGTACTGTCAAAATTATACAGACTGGTGTGAAGGAGGTGGTCTATAATTTGAGCTATAAAGTGTGCGTAAATCGGAGCTGGCTCAATGAACATGCTCATACTTTATTCGTTAGTGACGATGCTTCAGCCCAGTTATTCAATCAAGCTGGTGTAAAGGTTCGGCGACATGACCCGAAGAAACCACCTGCGAATACCATTCAATAACAACTTGAAAGCCTGCAAATTCAGATACCCGATGATTTGTGATTTAGCTCATGCAAGCCTCTAGTATTAGAGTAGGAATTGGTCAAATATCATAGATACATTTTTATCAATATCCCACTTATTCTCCGCCATAAATGTCATCGAGGAACCTGTCTTCCCAGATGTTGTGGATAGTGCTAGCCATACGGCGTCTTCGTTATTCGCGCCGATCGCTATGTATAGCTCTCGAGCACATTTTTGTAATTCCTCATGGGCTTGGCTATGCAAGAACCGTCGAAATGCCATTATAACTTGCCAGACCGACGTATCTTGCACTTGCACACCTTTTACAGCCGCCGTCATGGTTATCAACAATGACCGGTAAAGACGGTGCGAGTGGGTGTAAGCAGATTCTGTTCCGACGGCCCCAAGCCCTCGTCTCGCCAGTGCACTCGTCGCGTCTGCACTGTCCAGTCTCTTCAGTATTACGCCGAAGCGAGGCCAAACATCGTCCCAAATCTTTCGATACATGAAGTCGCCAACATGATTTGCCAAAGCTTGTACCAAAGATGCAGCAGCAGTGACCACAAAAGGCTCAGGGTCGGCCAACCTATTGAGGATGAATGGCCATGCGAGGTGAATAGATGGAAGAAGAGCAGATTCAGGGAGTACTGGTACAGAAGAGCTCAATAGCATCAAGATTCGGGCACGAATGACGGAAGATCCATGCGTAAGGAAGTACATCGATCGCAAAACTATTTGCTTCGTCAGGGCCTGTGATGGGGTTGTGGGGGGGTCTGTGTCCGGATTGGGTTCTTTCGTAAATGTTCCATCTTCATCTCTGTCATCTACAGCAGAAGTTTTTTCCTTACCATCACCCCATGCTTCCCGAGGGGCAGGGCCATAATCTGTGTTGTCTTCTTCCGTCGGCAGGCGGCCTCTCTGTGCGAACCACTCGAAGAACGCACCCACCCGCTCTTCGTCACGACGTGGAGCCAGAGTTGCACCAGAGACGGTAGCGTTGCTACGGGAAGCTTCCTCGTCCGACTTCACAACATTGATGACCTCTCCCAAAGCCTCGACCAGACCTTCCACGATGACATCGTATCCATGAAATTCATCCAGGCGATCAAAACACTCCTCTACAACATCTCCCGCTTTCTGGACAACATCACTACCCACGAGGCGTACCAACATCACCAAAACTTTTGCTGCATCAACATCGAGCCATCGGCGAGTCAACCGGCGAGACACAGCATCGAGAGCGTAGTCAAAATTGGAAAGCAACAGATTGGCGATGGAGGCGTATGAGGTACTGACTGTGATGAAGTTGAGTGTTGCGAGGGCAGTTGAGGATACGTGGAAGACGGGTGAAACAAGTGAATGAAGCACAGGATACAGAACATGGATCAGCAAAGGTGTGAATCGGGCTTGAAGAATTCCAGCCGTCAGAGATAGCATCTGGAGAGACAATGCTTTGTGCAATAGAGGCTGTAAGGCAGAGACGCGCGGCCTGACGGGTGATGAACGATGGCTAAAGTTAAAGGTAGTGCGTATGGATACTGTGTCTTTGATGTGTTCAATAGACAAGTTGGAGTCGCTGTCATCGTGATCGTGGCCATGAGGTTCCGATTGCTCAGTCTCATTGTTGGCTACTACATCCCACAACTCTGCCAAGCTTCTTGCCAATCCACCCGCCATCTTCTCCAATCGTTTGCTCTTCCGAATCTTCGCTGATTCGTTGCTATCTTCAGAGCCAAGGGAAACGTCTCCAACACCCTCCAAAAGGCGACATGCACACCACAGCGCTGCGACAGACAGACTTACTTTTCCAGCCCGGCCAACCGTTGTGAACCATTCCACAGAATATAGACAGCCATCACCGCCGGCTCGACCAAGTGAGCGGAACATTCGCGCAATAGCATCATGCGCCTCCCGCGAAGATACGTTTTTGAAGGTGACTTCAGGAAAGGTGATCGACTGAGAATCCTCGATATTACCCTCGACCATTAACTCTGTCGCGGAAGCACTTGACAATGTTATTGGGGGATTGATGAATTCCAATACCGACAGTAAGCTCCATCCCCATTTTTCGATACCCCCACTGGCACCCAGCAGCCTCCCGATGCCTCCCGAGATTGAGGCCATCTTCTGAGTTTCTTCTCCCCCCTGGGTTATAGCTAGTCGGCAAGCGGCTTCAATTAGTCCGACAACATGGATAATTTTGGCATCGGCTTGAGATGGGATGAGACGAGGCAGTGCCGCCAGGTTATCTCGTGTGTTTTGCATCAACGTCTGTAATAAAAAGCGTCTTGTTTTCGATGACGGAGCTAGCAACTGTAGCAGGGAGTTGCGTGCATCGCTGGAAATGGATTGGTATGTCGAATTGGATAAAGACAAGAGAAATGAGAGAAGCAGTGTTTGAGATTGTGGCAAAGTGTACGTGGTAGCAGATAGGACCATCAACGAAAATTGCGATAGGGCAAGGAGGGCAGCTGGGGTCGGATGTGAGACGAGTGGCGTCAATGTATTGACAGCAATGTGTAGCTGCGAAGCTGTGCCACGTAACCAGACAGAAGTACGGGTCGTCATGTAAGGCTTTGGATCAACACTTTTATAAACAACATCGGCTCCTCTGGAGAGTTCAGCGAGATCTTCAAGGTCACCAGAATCATGAACGACGCCATCCTTGATACATACGTCGTCACCAATGGATTTCACTATCACCTCCTGCATGACCTTTAGAGCGCCCGCAACGATTTCGCCGTTGGTCCACCCCTTGTTGCCTGATACCCCCAATGCAACCTTACTTGTGGCGCTGATGACTCCTGGAAGGATAGACGGGGAAAAATCCTCCGGAGTGTAAACGAGGATGAGAACATGGAGTAGCTGTAAAGAGATCCGCTGCAGGGTTATGTGACGGGAGTTGGCTGTTGTTAATATAGAATTTATAGTCTGGCCCAGTACAGGGATAAATTCCGGTGTTTGAGCGTGGGCTTGGAAACCAGCTAGACGGGTCAAGCGAAAAGATGGAGATCTTGAGCGCAAAAAATTATCTTCGTCCGGCGTCCTCTCCCGTAACAGAGACCACAGACATCGAGCCGCAGCCTCTTTCGTTTCGTCATCCCGATTTTTCCCTTTCCCTTTCCCTTCCATACCCCCAATGATGGCTCCGCACAGCATGAATATTTGATCCCAAACCGTTATATCGCAGTCCCACCACCAGCTTTCGCATAGAATACCTAGAACGATGAGGATCTTTTCCAGCGTTTGATCAGGAATGTCGGTGGGGGCATTTCGACGCAAAATTGAAGATAATGGGAAGAAGATGTAGGACACTAGGGATGGGGTCAATAGGACCCCGTTTTCTCGAATGTCATGCAAGGTGTCGATTAATTCCGACAACCCTCTGGTGACTTGGGGAATGGACCTGGGTGATAAAAGAGAGTTTCCTAGTATCGGGACGCAAGAAGCTTTTAACTAGATAAATATTGTCAACTCATCAGTCAATCCATGCAAGAGTCGTAACTGCATACTTTCTTAAAAGATTCCTGAGATTGGTTCTCACTGGAGTCCTTGGACATACCAGCCTGAATCAGGAAAAGGCTAGCGCTTCGGACTTTTTTTCCGAGTCAGTACGATTCTTTTAAAAAGTTCGACCCACGGCGGTGTGCCGTTTATTCCATCACCCACAAGGCTGTAGATGGATAAAAGTAAGACTCGATAAGTGTCCTGTAGACCCGGCGCGTCGACCGATACCACCACCATGACAAGCGAGCCCTCTAGAATTTTACTTATCGATTCTTATGATTCTTTCACTTACAAGTCAGTCACTTCATTTTCATCCTTTTCGTAGCAGAACTAAGCATATTCTGCAAGCCTTGCCGCATTGTGTCACCAGTCAATTCCCAACTGTTATATCCATATAATTAAAAACGACGAATTTACCCTACCCGAGTTACTCCCGTACTTACCGTCCTTCTCAGCCATTGTCGTGGGACCTGGACCCGGTTCTCCAGAAAATCTGCAAGATATCGGTGTTGTTAAGGATCTCTGGAACGTCGATGATGAAGACTTGATTCCAGTTTTCGGTGTCTGCCTTGGCCTTCAAAGTCTCGCTGTCGAATTTGGCGCACGCCTGAAAAAACTTCCCGTTGTTAAACATGGTCAAGTCTCACGTATCCACCACGCCGGTATAGATATCTTTAAAGGCGTGGGAGACGTTCAGGGTGTTCGCTACCATTCCCTTCATGTGGAGCTCATCAAGGGTGGTCAGATTGAACAACTGGCATGGGCCGATGACGGTATCGAAAACGGCCCGGTGATTATGGCGGTAAGGCATATAACCAGGCCGCTTTGGGCTGTGCAGTATCACCCAGAATCTGTGCGTACGCAAGGTGGTGGGCACGATATAGTGTATAATTTTTGGCAATCAGCGAATGATTGGGCGAGTAACCACGGACGGGTTACACGTCCTTGGAATGCCAAAGCGACTAAAGCTATCGGACCTTCATGGCCATATCTTCGTCTACGTTCTCCACCAACTTCTCCTGGACCAACTGTCACCAGGGTCCATACCGCAGTGGTCGCCGTGCCCGAAATTACGATTGCAACAGTCTGCGAGCTACTCGGTGTCGAGCGGGAGTCGTCTCCCTTTGTGCTGCTGGATTCTGCAGCGCAACCCGGCCGATTTTCCATCGTTGGTTCTCTAATGCCCACCTCAATCCAAATTAAATATTTCGTTGGGGACGCCTTCGTAATCCTTACGCAAGGGAATAGCCGTGTCCGAGAGCATCTAGGATCGCACGATATCTGGTCGTGGCTGGCGTCCTTCATGCGTAAGTGGAAAGCTCAAGGCGGATCTGCGGATATACCGTTCTGGGGTGGTCTGATCGGATGCTTGAGCTACGAGCTTGGCGTTCGCTCTCTTTCTGTATCTCCGAGACAATCACGAGTGGGCCGGGAACTAACGGATCGCCACCCAGATGTCAATCTTGTTTTTGTCGAGCGAAGTTTGGTCCTAGATAACACTACGAAAAAAATCTACGTGCAGTCACTTATGCCGGATGATGAGGGTTGGTTGATGGACACAATCTCGTTGCTCCAGACAGGAGCTTCAACCTCTCAGGCAAATACAAGTCCCCGCCCTTTGCTCACAAAAAAGAGACAAGTCACTACCGCTACCCCTCGTATCACCATCCCCGACAAACATCTGTATAAATCACGTATCGGCCTTGCAAAAGAACATTTGTTTGACGGCGACTCTTACGAGCTGTGCTTAACTGCGCACACTCGTATCACTCTTCCCATGTCTCTACCCAAGAACCCCTCGACCTCATCGTCCTGGGAACGCTATAAAACTCTTCGCGCAAACAATCCCGCCCCTCATTCTGCGTATCTTCGGCTCCACCCGACAACTATTCTTTCCTCTTCGCCCGAGCGCTTTCTATCGTTCTCGCGCCCTCCGGGTACAACATGCCATCTCCGCCCTATCAAAGGGACAGTACGAAAGTCTCCGGAGATTACCCGTGCTATTGCCGAGGAACTATTGGCTGGCAGCACTAAAGAGGTTGCCGAAAATTTGATGATCGTGGACCTTATTCGTCATGATCTACATGGCGTCTTAGGCGAGGATGTACGAGTGAAGCAATTCTGTGGTGTTGAGGAGTATGAGACGGTATGGCAGCTTGTGAGTGTCATTGAGGGAAGTCTTCCGCCGGATTCTGCGCATCTGGATCGTGGGGAGTTGGGTTGGGAGGTATTGCGAAGAAGTCTTCCTCCCGGTATGTACGTTTAAAACTTCTCCCCAGATTGATTCACTCACTATGTTTTAACTGTACAGGAAGTATGACTGGAGCACCCAAGAAGCGCAGCGTGGAGATTCTTCAGACCCTCGAGGACACTGACCGCAGCATATATTCGGGAGTCTTCGGGTATTGGTGCGTGGGTGGCAGTGGCGACTGGTCTGTGACTATCCGCAGCTGCTTCAAGTTCGACGACTGCTTCGAAGCTGAGGCCGAAGAATTGGATGCAATTAAAACCCAATGCTCAAAGGCGGAGCAATGGGTAATCGGCGCCGGAGGTGCTATCACCGCCCTCTCCGATCCAGAAGCAGAATGGGACGAGATGCTCGTAAAGCTTGAAAGTGTGCTTCGTGCTTTCGGTGTCGAATTGGAGAATCAGCAACAACTGCCGACGTATACCCTGGATCAAACCACACTCGCTCTCAACTAGGCACCAACCTGACGGCTTCGACCTTGATTTATTCTTATTTGAATTCAACTTCAAACAGTCTTTTAATTTTAGAACTCCAAGCGCTTAAGCGCAAACTACTCACTGTATGTATGATCAGTAATATCACACTGTATCATGATGACACTATATAGCCATTTTCTACCAACTGGTGATGCTCACTTCTGCTTCACCGAATATGCTTGTTTTCTGGACTTCAAAACCCACCAGTGGTCCCTCGTTTCTATCTGACTCGTATAATTCTGGAAACTCCTTTTTCAAGAAGGCCAAGATATGTTGGTTAATCTGTTTAAACTCCAACAAAAACCCATCATGGCCGTCAGGAGACGGTATGATGACCAGGGTTGCGCCTGGGATATGTTGCGCAAGCTCCCGCTGCTCGGTGGTCGTAAATAATCCATCCGTTTCGATGCTGATTACCAGTGCACGAGGAGGAAGTGTGGATAACGTCCGGGCAAGTGCAAGGGACTCCTCATCTGCTGTGTGATCGGGGTCAAATGGTGTAGCGTTCCGTTTGCGGGCAACATCATGCGTATCCAGTTTTCGCGTGATATGGATGTAGCAATTCGCATCAAATCGGGCGGTGAATTTGTCACCTTGGTATCGAAGGTAGGATTGAGCTGAAAAGACAGACGGCCTGGGGGAACCAGTTCGTTCTAAAGAGTTAGAAGTCAGCTGATGACTCCAAGGTTTTGCATTTTTATGCCCATCATTGTGCACGGCACGGGCCTCGTCTGCATGACTTTTTGGTGATTCTAGTGGGGTAAGGAAGTCACCCTCTGCGGGTGTTCGTGGTTTGCGGCCGAACCGACTCTCGAAAGAGTCTCGTGAACGGTATGTCAACAGTGCGCTCATCCGGGCTGCTGCCAAGCCAGACGATGGCTGCGTAACGTAATAACCGTCGTTGTACCCCGGGTCACTGTAAATGCTCTGACGCTGGGCTTCGCCCCAGCTGATGCACCACGCAGAGTGTCTGGCCGAGGTGGCGATTGGAATGACGTGCTTCACATAGCCCGGCGGATTGCACAGGGGCCACTCTAAGACGGCCATTCCGCCCATAGAGCCGCCGATGGCGACTGCCACTGAATTTACACCCAAATGATCGAGGACAATTCTATGTATACTATCCTCCAAAGTGGTCAGATAAATTGCATTATTGATAAAAAGCCACAGGTACCGAACATCATCTCGGATTGTCGTGGGGGGGAATTCCGGGCCGTAAGGTTGACCGGTATCTGGGTTCTCGGTAACAGGAGAGGCTGAGCCGTAAGGCGAACCCAACACATTTGCACAAAAGATGAAGAAACGGGCTGAGTCGAAAGCTTTTCCGCGACCCATAAGTGGACCCCACCTGTTTTTTTTTTCTCGTATTAAACATGAATGGGAAATACAAATGGTAGGCTTACCAGTCTTCGACATCAGCACTGCCGGTGAAGGCATGACAGATTATCATGACATTGTCTTTAGCGTCATTGAGGTTTCCCCATGTTTTGTACGCGACTGGCACATTATGAAGCTCCCTGCCGCATTCTAGAGTAAAAGACGAAACGATATGAATGGATTGGTCGATGAGTCCACCGAACTTGGCCATTATGATTGAAGTGCTTGAATAAGTTAAAGTTATGCGACGTAGGCAAGCTGTTTTCGAAATAAGTCTCGTAACTCAATATTCCGGTCAGTGAGAGGTTTCCTAGACTGAAACTGAACCCTTATATAAAATAACGGAACGGGAAGGACGGTCGATATGTTATAATGGGTGAATTGGATTTTATAGGTATATTCCCTTTACAGGTTTTTAGTAACACAAAGTTTTACGTATATCTCATTGACAGGTAAGTTGGTTGTTCACATCTATGCCATTAACGCGATGTGCTTCAGTTCGCTACAGGTACAGTCGTGAGCAGACAAAGGACAAAGAAGACCAATGCGTACTTCTGAACCTGCTGCCCAACTTTCATTGTTTCATAAACTGTAGGGCACTCGCCTTCTTCTCGACAACGGGCCACCAATGCAGGTATAGGTGCCAGGTCGTAATCAGACGAGAGGTGCCAGAAGAAGGTTGAGGATATCCGAATAATCGGCCGATCCGGAAACTGAGCTTTGCGCTTTTCGATGACCTGTGACCGAATTTACTGTGCTGTCAAAGTTTAATTAATGTTGCGCCTACTGCTAAAGTCGCTTCGTTCACAACGACTTCATGATATCCCGCTCTGATTAATCCTCCACTTAGATGCTCAAGTTGTTTCCCAGCCTGAACAAGAAGATAACGACCCGTGGGTGGGAACTTTACCGGAATACGTTTACCGGTGTTACGGGCCCAGATGTGCAACCCCGGATAACGTGAACGACCATGAATGGTCAAAAAGTTGAGATCCGTATGAAATCCGGCGAGGATGGTGTCCTTTTTGCCGTATTTGACAAGGTCGGAAGCAGTTGGTGCAAGAATATGAGGGCTAATTAGTTATTTTAGTACGGCGAAGTAGCTTTGCAGATTTAAAGTGCTTGCCCGTATCTGCCTGCATCTCTAAAAGTTTTGGGAGATAAACCGAGACCAATGGCCGCCATTTCCGCAACTTTCTCCACACTTGAAAGCAACAAATTGAACCATTTGTTTCGGAGACAAAAAGATGACTCACGCATCTTTCATGGATTTACCCCACGCTTCCATGACGGGCTCCCATCTCTTATTCAGACTCTCTGCCTGTGGGACGACGTTGGGTGCATTCAAACCGGGATACTGTGTAATGTATGGGGGCTTCTCGCTCATCTTCCAAAAGAACCTACACTTGGGATCAGGGGCATGTGCAGTGATGTCGAGCGGTCTCTCTGATAGAGCCAATCGTTCGATGATGCGGAGGCATGGTTCATCAACAGCACATTTAGGTTTTTCGGTGTTCTCGAGGGTTACGCCCACTTGATAACTTAGTTCCGGCTTTTCATCCTTCTTAAGATCATCGAGCGACTGATTGAAGTAGTCTTCGAGCAAGTCCAGAAATGTGTTGTTCTCGTCTTCAGATACCCGCGAATCATGTAGGAGAAGTGCACCATATGTTATCAAAGCATCAGCCGCCTATAATTGCCGAGTCCTGTTTATTAGACCACAACGGAATATGAATACATGCCCACCTTTGAACATTCTTGAGTGACGACCGCAGACTCACGCGGTTGAGATAAGAAAGTATGTAAGTCGATGATGGGTAAGTCCATACCGGAGCGGCTTGGCACGTGTACAAGCTCAGGCTGACTCTGTCTTGACTGTCACTAGCATTTCTTTGACGCATTTAAAAAATGATTAAAGTAATAATTTCAATGCTATATCTGCACGAATTCAAGTCATCTCAAGTCGTTTCTAGATATGGAGCATGAAGAAGAACGAAGATGCAGCAGCGAAGAAGAAGCCTAAAACGAGTGCAGCCCAAATTCGAGTGCAGAAAGGTGCGTATCGCTGTTAATTGGCTTTTCTATTATACCGACTCACGATACCGCATTCGTTGAATATCAGACTTGACAGAGCTGGACCTGCCGTCAACGATGAAGACCAACTTCCCAGATCCTACCGATCTTCTCAACTTTTCTCTGACCATCACACCTGATGAGGGCATGTATTCGACGATCAAGCAACTTGGCAATCATTCTGATCTGTCGGCTTCCTCCCAGGCTTGTACAAGGGCGGCGCATTCGTCTTTTCTTTTGCGATTAATACCAACTACCCTCACGATCCACCCAAAGTCAAGTGTACACAGACGGTAAGTCTATCATTGTAGCCTCAAGCTTTCACGCTTAAGATAGCTGTCTTTCCAAAGATATATCATCCAAACGTCGATCTAGAGGGCAATGTGTGCTTGAATATTCTCCGAGAGGACTGGAAGCCTGTGCTCAATCTGAATTCCGTTATGGTCGGCCTACAGTACCTTTTCCTGGAACCAAATGCGGATGATCCGTTAAATAAAGGTTTGTTAGATTCATCACTACCCATCCTGGCCCAGACTGATATTTTTTTTTAGAAGCGGCGGAGGAGCTCCGGAAGAATCGAGATGCCTTTCTGCAGAATGTGAAATCCTCCATGCGGGGGGGACATATCAAAGGCGTAACATACGCCAGGGTGCTTGTACAATGATCTGACGTTTCTTCGTGTGTATTGTGTTGCTTCCCTTGTACCTTCATTTCACTCTTACATCAACAAAGGTTTCGCTGCAAGCAGATTGAGGACGTATCATAGTGTAGCGTAGAGTAGACTTTCACTGTTGTTTTGTTGGATCACGATATTACTCTTGCTGTAATCAACTCCCGCCATTTCTCGTTTGATAAGGGTCTAGCTGCCTCTGTACGTCGTGAATGAAAATGGGCTGATCAGCAACGGGATATGATAATGTTCCTCTGGATTGACGACTTCAAAAGTGATCTATCCAGACAAATGTCTACCATTATCTCGAAGAACAATA
>QLPE01000257.1:1969-12452 GCA_003314125.1 Hygrophorus russula | reverse complement strand
GCCATTGGCACCGTAAAGGCCGCAAAATGGCAAAAGCAGCTTCCAAGAAGCTTGGCATCGGAACACACAAGTATGCTTGAAGCTGTTCTTCCTGAAGATCAGCACGGTTTTGATCGCGTTGTGACTCAAATCAGGACAAACGTGAGCGAATGGCTCTGGCTCAACGTTTTGACGCAAAAGGACGTCGAGGAATCGGTTGACTCGTTGTATGTCCGTGTCCTCGTCATACTACATGGGTCACCTTACTTTGTACTCCCTTAGAGCAAACTATTTTCTTCTTCGTAACGGCGAATTCAGTCTGTCGGTCATACGCGAGATCGAACGCCTAAAATTATCTCGTCTGACATCCCGTGCCGGCCCTCTTATCCGTGAACAAGATCTTAACCTTGCCCTTTTACGTGCGTCGTTGGGGACGACTGCTCAGCATGATCCTTCTCTATCTCGTCTCCGCTTCTCCCTACCATCAGGACCTCTCCGCCCACTTCTCCCTTCTCTCGCTAATACTTACACAAAGAATTCCTCCGTATCCATCAATGAAACGACCTCCTTCGACGACCTCCTCCTCGGTACACCGTTGAACCTCACCTATGAAGTTACTTGGCCTCTTGACCTCTTCCTACACTCTTCTGACCTTCATATTTATGCCTCACTCTTTGGATATCTTTCCTCCCTACGCAAAACTCATACAAGGATTCATACATGCTGGACTTCGTTGTCTAATGCTCAACGAGCCCGTCGACGATGGACAGGCTTGGGTGAAGGAGGGACAGCGGAGGATTTGGAGGTGCGCAGGGGACTCTTGAGGTGTGGATGGGGTGTCGTAAGAGACATGGGATGGTTCTTGGACACGTTACTGGGATACGTGATGACAGACGTGGTTGATGTCGAATTCAGAAGACTAATGGATCAGCTTGGGAGATCTGGGAAGGGGGGAGCGGATGGCGGTGCTTCCAACCAGGGGACACCTCTCGTACCGCAAATGACGGATAGTAAGTCTCATTCGACGGAGACATGGGCATCACAGTCCTCTGTGCCTGGTATTTCTAACAGCGCAGTTTCGTTGGCCAATACCTCTTCAACTGCTCGTCTGGACTTCGCCACGCTCCGCCATATGCACAACACATACCTTGAGCGGTTGTTGACAGGTTGTCTACTTTCCAACCCTGCGCTTACGGCGATTCTTCGGTCGATATTCGAAGTTTGCGAGCGGTTTGTAGCACAAGTGGAGAGATGGGGGGGAGATATTTTACCCGCACTACTCTTTGAGGGAAGTTTGGCAGCGGGAAGCGGGGATGAGGTGGGGAAAATGGTAAAGGAACGGTGGACGATTGTCGCCGGTATCAATGAGGTGCTTGTTATCACAGTGTTCACCACAAAAATGTGCTGATTTCTATGGATTGACAGACGTTACATAACCTTCTAGAATCGTTTTATGAACAACTGTCGTTATCCACTTCTCACCAACCATTCTCAGCATCGACCAACTCATCCATGCTCAATGTAAGCATGGCAAACGCTTCTTTCCATTACACATTCCTCAGACCGAAAGGGGTCAAAAGACTAGAAGGAGATGGGGATGTTCGACGACATGTTGAACGACTATTACTTCGATTGGATTTTAATGGGTCATTTTCGAAACCACGAAATCGAAAAACCTTGGATGAAGAAAATGTTTTACAAGGATTGTAAATATATATAAGTGATCACGTGCCAAATCGAAAGAGGTTATGAACCAGCGTTTTGCTCTTTCTCGTCTCTCACAACAGTTAAGGCACTTCAGTACGCAACTAATGGCCTCCCGTAAATTATCACCCATTTTTTAAATAATGAATTAGAATAACTGACGATATATAGCTTACACTCCCCGTCTCATCGGTGCTCCTGGTACACTTGGTATATATCTCGTTTCGAGCCGTCTTAACTCCCAGCACTGATTTCTTATCGGATGTGTGTTAGAGCATCGTGTCTTCATTGAACATAACGGTGCTGTCGTGTCACCGTTTCATGACATTCCTCTGTTCGCCGATCTGAACAATGGCATCTTTAACATGGTCGTGGAAGTTCCCCGGTGGACCAACGCCAAGATGGAGATCTCCAAGGAGGAATCCTTCAACCCCATCAAGCAGGACATCAAGAAAGGCCGTCTGCGATACGTTCGAAACTGCTTCCCTCACCACGGATACATCTGGAATTACGGTGCTTTCCCGCAGGTATGTATCGAATGCTAACAAATGTTATAGCTTGTGATCCTGGTCCATGTTTTAGACTTGGGAAGACCCCAATCAGGCTCATGCTGAAACAAAAGCTAAGGGTGACAATGATCCCCTCGACGTCTGTGAGATCGGCGAACAAGTCGGATATGTCGGCCAGGTCAAGCAGGTCAAGGTGCTAGGCATCATGGCACTCTTAGACGAGGGTGAAACAGACTGGAAAGTCATCGTCGTTGATGTCCAAGACCCTCTTGCTGCCAAGCTCAACGACATCGAGGATGTCGAAAGGCATCTTCCAGGCCTAATTAGGGCAACCAATGAATGGTTCAGGTAGGTTTTTCATTCTAAATCCATGATTCGATCGATAATTGTGAACTCTCGTCTTTAGAATCTATAAGATCCCCGATGGTAAGCCTGAAAACACGTTTGCCTTCTCCGGCGAGGCAAAGAACAAGAAATATGCCACCGAGATCATTCATGAATGNCACGAGGCCTGGCGCCGTCTCATCGTTGGCGAGACTCCCGCCAATGAGTTGTCTATGTGTGTATTATGCTCTATGGATTTGGATGAAACGGTATTGAATTGGTTTCTGTAGCAACAACGTCACTGCCCAGGCTTCCCCAGGCTTCGTCAGGAGGGATCACCCAACTTACGCTGGCATCCCTCCTGATTCAAGGAAACCCCCCGTACCTATAGACGCCTCCGGTAAGCTGTTATTTTTTCTGCCTAAAATTTAGTTTAATCACACATATTCCCAGTGTCGAAATGGTTTTACATTTCTTCAGCCCAAGTTTGAAGCGTGGACACATTCAACCATATATATCTGAACAGAAAGTTGATTTGCTGTAAATGAAAATGGCCAGGCCATATGTATCATGTAACGTAACGTCTGACTGCGATCGTATCGTTGGGGATATTACTGCAAGGAATTACTAGAGCTACAGTTTCTATGGTGAGATCGAATGTTTCGAACGGAGAGGAATCCCGTCCATGCATCAGTGGCTTCATTTTTTAGTAGTCCCTTCAGGTTGTGATGGTGGGTATCGACAGAAACGATCCGAGATAGATGTTACTGTCCATGTACCTGATGAACGTTTGTTAGTCAAAATAAACCATGCAAGTTACCGTGGAACAGACCTTCCAACGCAGAAAATATGGAGTAATCATTGGTAGTGATACCCGAGACTGTATGGGTTTCAAGGACCTTGCCTGGCTTGCCTCCTTTTCTAGGGCTTGGCTCAGCCCTTTGGTAAGTAAACGTGAATGGTGGTTCACCGATAAGAGTAAACAATATCTCGGCTTGGTCGCCTAAAGATAGACTTTCCAGCTGACATCTCGACAGCTATACAAATATAAGACGCACCTTCGTGGATATCTTGGAAAATACGCTTTCCGTGACCAACTTGTGCCGACGGAAGAGGATGTATCTCAAATCGTAAGTCCGTAACGGCGGCTTTGCACACCTTTTGCTGATGAGAAATGGAAGTAATGGTGAACTCTCCGGGCTGCTGTTGCAGAATTGAGAAAGGTGACACTTTAGCTTCTTGAAAATAAGATTTGCCGTTGATGTTATAACTAGAGCAGGGTCAGTTGAAGTGGAAAAGAAGCTCGACAATATGTTTTACCCAATCGTCCATGGGGGTGTGCCTTCCAGCTGGAATTGTGAAATATCTCCAACACAATAATTTTCTCGTCGGTCAATCGGAACGATCGTAGCCGTCTCGGCCACATCGACCCAAATTGACCTATGTAAAGGATCCAAAGCGGCTTGTGCACAATGTGACGCATCTTGCACAGACTCAATTGCGATCAAGTGGGGCCCGATCGACTTGAAAGCGTATGAAGGTAAGTCAATTTTCCACGTCGTTTCCGATAGCTCGATGTTTTTGATGTGTGTCTGACTGGCAGCCAGATTTTTGATGGACAATTGTAACCGGAAAGGGGGTGTACCTTCCAAGATAATAAGTCCATCCGCCGACAGCAAGTCATGGGGGACGAGCATGTCATTCAGGCAATATGACATTCGATTTCTGGTCTTAAACCGAGCTGAAGGGAGCATTGACACCTCTTGCTCAAAAAGTAGACGCTCCAGGCGAGGGATTACTGGGCTCTTATGCTTGGAAAGGGGATACGCGGCATCACCAATTTGTTTTACTTCATAATACCTCCGACCTGGCGCAGAAGTGTGCAGCTGGAAACGCGTACGAGGCTGGATGCTGCTGAATGTTGGCTGATCCAGAAGTCTAATTCCGCCGTCGCCATCTTGAGCTATATTGTACATAATCTGGAAGGGAGGTCGTCCTACGATGGAGCTCAGTAAACTTATCACATAATTTCTGATCTTCAGCTTACCAGTAAGCTCAAGATCAACATGGTCGTCCATGCCTTCGCATATGGGGGGCAAGATGTATGAGCCATTATGCGTCTCATAGACGGCTTCCGTTTGTGAGGAGAGCTTCACAGACGGCCTTGTCACCCAATCGACCCTGTAAGTGGACTTCTCAACAATAACTGATCCAGGGCATTGCGAGTCTGAGACCTATACTGTGGTCAGCGATTGCCTCACCTCATTCAACGTTCGTACCTCAAGGATCTCGTAAAGCCCGTTTTCAGTAACGCGAAGTTCATCATTGGGTGTGTTGAGAACTTTCGTCAGAATACCATCCCCTTCTACTCGGCGATATTTGATGTGCCATGGCTGAAAATAGCACCATTCACAACGAGATTTAGAGTGAACTACTGCACACTCACTCCATCTCCAGTCAATCGCAGAGGTAAACTAGCTGGCTCCCGTTCTAGGACTGTGACATGTCGTCGGTCGTCTTTGCCGTAGAACTTGACGGTAGGCTGTCAAAAAAGATGTGATAAAATCCTGAGGGTGCATGGGACAGATCATAAACCTTTAATCTTTTAACATTGACAGAGATTCCAGGGCCAGAGAGAGTTCGCTTGCAACCATAGGAATCCTCGATGCTAACTGTTGGACCCAACTGTCAATGAAGCTGGCACGACATCACAGCACTATACTGTACTGACGAATGTCAATATCAAAAATTCCGCCATCCCTGTCGACAGCTTTGGGTATAGGAATTTGCAATGCCTTATGAGGGGTCATAATCTCAGATATCTGCAAAGTCTCTGAGCTCTGGGGTCCTGTAATCTGTATCTCGATGTTCCATGGCCCCGTCCCCTATGAAATAGATATGAAGTTGGCATTAGACTCACACTTATAATAAGAGCCACTTACCCTCAGGTCGACCCCGACGTCAACTAAGTTACCAGAACAGCTACTAATCACCCGTTTACCTCGCCCAGATCCACTGGGTTGTCCACTGGAAAATTCGGCGACCGCGAGGGGATGCACGACCTGATCAATGCTTGGTCCTTGTAGCGCCACCTTCTTATAATTCGCGTCGCTCATTTGGACAAAAGTATAGACATAGTGTCCGCTACGCTCGGGTTGAAGGGTCAGCTCGCCGCGAGAACTGGGGAAGGTCTTGGAGAGTTCGCGAGGGGGTTCCTTGTCACGCTGTGTACGATAGTAGACTTGAAAGGGCGGTGTACCATGGAGGATGAGTGACGCTGATACACCAGTATCTCCGGAACTGTAAAAATAACTCAGCAATACCTTGGACAGCATGTCAGAGCATCGCAGACCATTCATGTATCCTCCTCCATTCTATTTCTGCAGTAGGCCTTGGCTTCTCGATAACCTTGCAGGATTCGGGTGCCAATACATCACCCTCGCAATGCTAGTGTTCATTGAGCAAAACCACCCCACACAAATCCAAGGTATAAAGGAAAAAATCACCTTGCCCTTAACGCCAATAATAGTATATTCTCCGGGTGCACTCGCTCCGATAATTAATTCTCTCTCCTTCTTTTGCGTCGTCACCGTCTTCTTCCACGACGAGGACTTTTTGCTCCCAGATGGGGGTTGGTATTTCAACGTAACTTCCCATGGCGCATCAGAGGCGTCTACTTGATTTGTTGATACGGTCAAGGGAACCTCCGAACCAACGAGCATTGACGCAGGATTACCCGGTCCACAATGTTTAAAAGACGCAGTGGGTCGACGAAGGACAGTGAGAGATCGAGTGGTCTTCGAATTAGCACCATTCGCAATATCTTTCCACAAATCGAGATGTGGCAATGAAAATGATTCGGGGCCTACAAGGACGACGTTTCCCAACCCGTCCATAACTTCCTCCAGGACGTACGTGTGAGTCCCAAGCGTGTCGAGGGAAATGGATAAAGGGACTTTCAAGTCTTGAGGAAGAGCTTTTATACGCCCTCCATTCGCCATGACCACCTCGAAAATAGACCCAGAATGAGTATGACCATGCCCGCCATCAATGCCCTCCACAAGGAACTGTTCTCTATGTCCGTTGACGGCTTTAGACCACCGCAAGCTCAATGGTGGGATGCCATGTATATCAATGGTCAACTCCAGATCCAAGTTCTGTCCCGCACATCGGACGCCTCCATCTCCTTTAGATACACTGTCGTCGACAAATTCCACCTGAGGGCAGGGCACGACCGACAATTCGGAGGGGTATGCGAGGCGTGCATCAATGTTTGACGCGTCGAGAACGCGTTCTAGGCGGACTGTGCCTGGTTTTGTGATTCGGATGTGGACAAGGGTCTGCGTCTGTTGCAGTTGAGATTGAGATTTATCCACCTTGTCCGCGTCTTCTTCGTAGTCATATTCATTGTAGTTGTCTGTATCCTTTTTAGAGGATGTTTCGGGCCGATTCAATTGGAGGGAATCCAACCGGTGCTGCTCGATGACTTTCAAATCTTTGATGCTCAGGTCGACATACTCCACCTTGCCATTCTTCTCGTCTACTGAATACCCCAATGGCGTAAGACTGTACCTCAAATTGACTGGATTAGTATTGTTCAGAAGGACAGGGATTAGGATGACATTTCCAGGTGGCGTCAGACAGAAAGTATGCCCATTTGGGTTGAGTTGAGCGGTGCTAATGGGCGACATGCGAACAGTATGCTGACCAAGGAGGTGGGCATCCCTCGAGGCATAGGGAGTTTCAAAGAAACCAAGACTGAGTGAATAAATGACGTCGGTTAGACGAAAAGGTTGGGGCGTAGATGGCAAGTCCGGTCGATCTGAACTGCGTCGTATAAGAGACTTGGAAACGGACAAAGAGCCACTCACTTATAAATGCAGTCGATAAAGTAGTACTGTCAGAGGTCCTTCTTGTTGCATTAAAGCTGATTCCACCAAAAAGCAAGCCATCTAAGAACCAGAGCGTTGCGATGTGCAACAGAACTACAGCCTTGCCGTAGTTGAGGCGGGGTATTCTGAGTCGCGCAAGAATTGCACAATAGGCGAAGTCAATAAATAACCATTTTCTACCATAATGTGTGGGTACGTCTTCAGAAGTGAAGAGGTATTGGATGAAGTCAAAGAGCTTCACGGCCTGAATACGGCAATAGTAAATATACAACATAGACCGCCAGGCAGCTACTGACCTGGCAAAGGAGTCCCAAACTAAGATAATAAAGCCTCTGAGAAGGCACGTCCATATAAGTTTCTGGGATCAAAGGACTTGGTGGTCGATTTGGACTTGACATGACGGTCAAGTGTCGATGGCACGCACGTGATCGTCATTTCTTTCTGGCACCGTGACGGTCGCCAGATGGCCATTGTGCAGTTGCTAAGATCCCCAGAAATTGTACCTATTTACTGTCTTCATCACTTAAGACTTTCCGTAGCTATTGTAGCGCCTAGTAAGTCGACCAGCTCATCAGTGATGATCTGACCAACACGTGTAATTCTAATGACAGTATTTCTGCCGCATTTGTCCGAATCGATTCCAGTCCCCTTCCACTAACTTTTGTAACGGTTCCGTACAAATGACAACCCTTCCGGCTCTACCGAGACTTGACGGAGACATATTGCTTGAGGTTTTCACGCACAGGTCTCTGCGATTTGGTGGAACTCAATCCAACAACGACTATGGCGACAATGAAAGACTGGCATTGTTGGGGCACCAAGTCTTCGAGCTTGCGGTTACTTACTGCTTGTTCTTGAAAAAACCGATGTTAACAGCTCAGGAGATTCAGGCACGTCTGCATCAATGAATTTGCAGCTCACAGGCTTGGTGGGCAGCCACTCGCCACATTGTGCAGCTGCAGATACACTCGATCCTTGAGAGATCGAAGACTTACGTTTCAATCTATAGGCAGAGAAACTCAGTATTTTTTCGGAACCTAACATTGAAGATTGGATTGATGGTTATGGCCTTCGGAACAAACTACGCCACTCCTCAGAAGCTGCAGAATCTATCAAATCTCCCGAGGTAGCCTCCCTTCTCCTCCCTATCTTTGCCGATATTAAGCCATTATGTGGGTCTAGGAATCCCTTTTCCTACTCGAATCCTACATCGGTGCTGTCTACATACAATCCGGCCTGCCTCAAATTCAAGAATGGGTCCGTCGCCTTATCGACCCAGATTCCCAACCCCCTCCAGCCCCCTCCCAATCATCTTACAACAACATAATGACGAACTACCCGCCGCCGCCGCCCTCTTCCCCGCCTCCCGTCCCGCAATTAATTACACTGGCATTAGTAAATCAGACTGCGCTGCAAAGGGGGATGCCCGCTGCTTACGAGGCTGAGTCATCTGGACCACCACATCAGCCCAGGTGGGTTGTAAGATGTAAAAGTATGTCCCCCCTCACATCACTGGTGTGATTGACTTATATTTCTCATTGTCTAAGTAAACGGGGTGGAGATGGGTAGCGGTGTTGCGACGAGTCAGAAGAAAGCGAAGGAGGAGGCTGCGAGACAAGCTTTCTTGGCAATGGGATGGGCCAATTGTATGTTATCTTTTACAGTGTTTCCTCGTAACATGTTATTGAACGACACATGCAGAGGCTCGGCTCCAGCATAGATCGACTTTGTATTGAATAAGATGTAGCGAATCTCCTGTAACCCTTTCCGTACCTTTCATAAACACAAACATTCACACTTAACTCAAATACCAAAACACCAGATATGCCCCAACGAGTGCCAGCAAGATCTTTAACTGTGGGTCAAAGTTTGATACCGTTGCTGTAGCAGCATTAAAGGAATCGGCTGCTTGTCCCTTGAGGTCTACTGGTGCTGGTGTGCCGCCCAGTGTCTGACCTCTGCCGGAGAATGCACTGCTGCTATTAGGAGAAGTAGAAGCATGACGTTTAACAGCGTTTTCGAGCCCGCTTAGAGATGTAGACACGGTCAGTAATTACATAGATTTGGACGGAAGGTGAGTATGGACATACGATTTATCAGCCCCTCGCACTTGGTCTACTTTGATGTCTCCTTTCAAGAAGATGAAGGTCGGCCTGCGTATAAAAGTTCATGCATAATAAATATAAGGTGATCCCGGGAGAACAGGTGCTCACATGGCACTGATGTGATATAGACTTGCTACATCGCTAGCCGCATCAGTGTCGCATTTTAGAAAGTTGACATTTTTATATTGCTTTGAGAGGGACTCGAATACTGGCGCTATGGCATGGCACGGCCCGCACCTAGGACAAGCCTATACGTGAGACAACCGGAAACGGGGATGTACAAAGGCACCCCCACCATGTCGCATGAAAGTCGATAACCTATTACTCATGAGTACTGCTTAACTTGTAGAGAAGTTGGTTTAATTACGCTAAGTTTGTCCTTTGACTTTGCAAGTATTCCGTTCAGTTGGGATACTGAGGTTATGTTGGTGATGGACATGCTGGATGGTGTCACGTGGGCTAATACGAGGCGATACATATGTACAAGGGCACTACGATTCAATTTTCACAATAACCTTCTCCCCACTCACCTTGTTATTCCTTAATAACTCTAGCCCAACTTCCACTCTCTCCTTGAGCGAACCCTGCGTTTCATCCAACAATCTTACACGATTTGGTTGGATGACTCCTGAGGCCAACAGGGCGGTAAGGATATTCGGCATCAAATTCTGTTTCAAGTATTCATTCTATGCAGAATAAGTGAAGGTCTGCAGAAAGTAACAATTAACTATACCTTCTGATGGTGAAACGTCTGTACTCCGACAACTTTAACACTGCTTGGGAAGGGATTCAACCTCTCTGGGATCTCCATATACATATTGGCCCCAAGCGCCCCCCTGACGCTATTTCCCTCCTTGACGGGAAGCAACAGCGCGACAATACCCTCCGGACTGATGACCTTTGCAATTTTTGCCAGCGTCACTTCCGCTGTGACACAATCAAGCACCAGCGGCACGCCTCTCTGCACGCC
>QLPE01002018.1:0-10864 GCA_003314125.1 Hygrophorus russula | reverse complement strand
GACAAAGAAGACTGGTGCACCAATGGGGGACTTGGAAGGGCGAATGTGACCTGTTGCGAGAGCTTCTTTGAGAAAGGCATCCATCTCGGCTTGCTCTTCCAAAGACATGGGGTAGACTTTTCTGAAGCCGGGCTCTAGGTCTCGATCCAGCTCAATTGCATGGTCCCATTTTCTTTGCTCTGGCAGGTTGTCGAACGAGCCTTTGTTGAAGATGTCTTCAAACTCGTGGAGGTGGTTGGGGACTATATCACAAAAGGATTTTGTGTCTGAGTTCTTTGTGTGCTTCTGCTAATCGAGTTGAGACAGTGGAGGTGGCTCTGACGAAATGGTTTATATCCTGGGGGTAGATAGTGGCTGTGAAGATGTGATCTCCTTCTTTGATCTCTACATTGGGGTCGTGATTGTCATCCAGGTGGAGTCCGAAAGGGTTGGGTTCAAATTGGAAGGGGTTTCACATACTGGGAGGGGTCTCTCCTTTGTTGTCTACATCCTTGATTAGGGCAGGTATTTCTCCCAGTCGGCATGCACAAATCTGGGCCGTTGTGATGCATTCTAGCTTTTGCTCGTCTCTTAGTTTCGACTGGCAGGTGTTGCACTGTGGGGGGCAGCAGGTCATGCGAACCTCCTTGTGTGACCAGTCAATGTCCAGGTTATGCTGGCGAAGCCATGTGTATCCCAGGATTGTCGACTGCTTTCCAAGTTGGGTGACTGTGAAGGTCACTCGTTCTGCATGTCCGTCGAAATGAAGGATGACATCTGCAATTTTGTGGATCATGCTGGCTTCGTTTGTAGTGCCATCGATGTTGAACACTGGGATGGGGCAGGTCAATTGTCGTGTAGTGATGTTGTTTGTGCGAGCATAGTTTGAGTCAATGAACATCCCTGTGGCTCCAGAGTCTACTAGAGAGGTAGTTCACACTCGGACTCTGTTGTCCGCTGATTCGATTTCGATGTCTACTGTCAGCGAGTGTTCACTAGGGGTGGTTGCGATGATGAACTTGTGTGACAGGTGTTTCTCGGAGGTGGGTCTGTGAAGTTTTGGGTTTTTTGCTGGAGTGGGAGGACTTTGCACATCTTTCGCAGGAACTGATTCGCATTCATTTTCAGGTAAGTTATATACATGTAAGGGGGCAAATCTGTTATGCAAAGACAGCAAGGGCATGCTATTCACCTGCTGCTGAGCTAAAAATCCTCAACCACTGTCTGCAGAGGGTTTTCGCAATCCTCCAATGCCATGTCTTTGGATACCAGAAGGTTCTCCAGGAGGTCGTCTCTTTCCTCTGTGGTCATGTGGTGGATGTTGTAGCGAAGGGGGCATTCTTTCACAATGTGTCCTGGTTTTCCACAGTGGTAGCAGTTCTGTAGGGTTGGTTTTGCGCAGGAGAAGTTGATGTCCATCAGTATCCCCTGTGCCAGTGGTTGCGAGGGTTTTGGTGGGGCAGGGTTGGCTGCAAAAGCTCGCGAAAGGAAGTTTCGCAGAGGGGGTACCGCAGGGTGGTTTGTTGTTGTTTGACAAGATGAGGTGGAGTGGAAGGCCTCGTTGGCAAGGTGATTGCGGTCCAATCGTCTTGCTGCCTCATACCAGTTGTCTGGTTTATTGTCTGCAGGTCTGTCTCTCCCTGCTTCTGCAACCTTGTCATGGATGGATGTATTCAATCCTCAATGGAATTTTATGACGATGGCCAGCTCATCTGTGTAGCCAGCAATGTTGATGAGTGTTTCGAACTCATCTATGTACTCCTTGATGCTCCTTCGCCCTTGGAAGTACTTGTCTGATTTGAGTTGTATCAGGGCATTTGTGGACTTGTTTTCGGGGCAGAAGTCATTGACGAATATATCGCGAAACATTGTGAAGGTGGCGAAACGGTCGTTTCCTGTTTTTATTTCGTATTGCAAGGTGCGATCTGCAAAAATGGCTGCTTGTCCTATTTTCATGTAGGAGAGCATCCAGTGGATCTTGGTTTGATCATCTGGGAAGTCCAAGTTGCAGATGGCCGTGTATAGGTTGCATGAGTTCAGGAAGGCCCTTCCTTTCGTGCGGTCACTATCGAAGTCGTCTGGGGTACTCGGCTTCAGACATGAACATGTTTGTTCATGCTTCACCAGTGTGAGGGTACAAGGGGTTTCTTGGGAAGGTGCTGGGGCTAGGAATTTGAGGTTGTTTAGTTTTGCCAAAATTTGTTGGAGAGCTGTGTTGGTTGCTTGGATTTGTTCGCTTTGTTTCGTCACCATGGACTCTAGTGTGGCGATCCTCTCCTGATCCATTGCTGATAGAATCTGGGATGATGAGGGAGTGTCTGCGAAGCTGTTTTCAGAGGAGGCAGTGTCCGAACCGCTGCGATATGCTATGAAGTGTGGAATTGCGCCTTGTCTACACCTGGTACTCAAAGAGAGGTTTTTCTGCTGTAAGGGCGACCTTAACAGCACTGCAAAGATGTTAGCTAAATGCAAAATCTGTTCACAGGGCTGGTGAGGGAGATCCAAAGATAAGTATATATGCAAAGGGGTAGTAGTACAAAGGGGGCTTACCTGGTGAGGGAGATCCAAAGAGAAAAACCTAAGGGATCTCCTCACCAGGTTGAGTATATATACTAGACTATCACAATGTGCTTAAGAGGACAATGGGGGATGAGCTAATGTACTATGGACAATGGGGAATGTCATAAAGGGGCGTGAATGGGTGTGAAAGTACTGTGAAGTACCCTGAGGTACTGCAAAGGATTTCGCAGTGTCTGAAAGGTCTTCATGATGGGTTTCCCTGACAACTACACAGTAGCAGCAGCAGAAGGAGTAGCACTTGTGCTGGCCCTAGAGCTACTTAGAGGGGAGCACAGGGTGTGGGATGTATTGATAGTAGCTGATAATGTCAGAGTGATCAGCTGGGCTAAGGAAGATAGAGTTGCACCAGCACAGTTTCTATGGGACTTATTCAGAAGGCAGTGGAAGGCGACTGAGAAGCAGTTCAGGAATATCAAGTCAACTATTCAGTGGGTCCTAGGGCATGAAAGGATATAAGGCAATGTGGAGGTGGATAGGTTGGCTAAGCAAGCTATCTTGCATGGCTCTAGCAGCATGCACAAATTACCTAAATGCATATGAAGGCTATTACCAATTGGATAGGCAGCAGTGGTATAGCATATCACAAGTGAACTGAAAGCAAGGGCTAAAGCAATGTGGGCACAGTCCCCATGGTGCCAGCAAGACATAGATAAGGTGCTTTTTTTTCTTTTTTTCCTAGTAACCCCATGATGACATTGCCATATGGTAGGGTGTATAGTACATGTAACTATTAATACAAACTACAACTGCAAAGTCCTTTCTACCTAGCTTCCAGTTTAATGCTTGAGTGGCAGTGATGGACAGTCATGACCAGGAAAGAAAAGTCATGGTCATTTGACTGTGACTAGTCAATGACTGTCAATGACTGTCAACACATGATTGACCAGGGCAGCTTTCTCAAGTGCCAGAGGTCTGGTTAGTGTTTTGGGGTCCTCCTGCCTAATATAGGGTTTTAGTAATCATAGCTGTCGGGGACAGATGTAATCTTGAAAGCACACACTGATGAGTCCTTGATTGTACAACAGTTAAACAATTTATTATTCTCTGATCATGCCCAAGGTTATCCCTCAGAGATTGTGGTGGTGGGACCACTTTGAAGACCATCTATCCTTCAGTCTGGGATAAGGAGCAACAGAAGGATATGCAGGTGCACCATCAAGTGGAAAGCACAAGATCTACTGTAAAAGATGCCTGGATCATCACACAGTTACATTAATCAGGGATGACAAGGTAGTGGTGATACGCATTATATCAGTTCAGGTTTGGAATTGCTCACTTTACCACTTTCAGACAGCACAGATCCCCTGTGAAGGAGTCAAGTACTATGAAATCGAACTCTTTGCAACATTCGCACTTCACATGCCACTTTGCAGCTTCGCACAGCTCTGTTCAGCCATTGTTGTGTACAAGTCCATTCTCTTTCTTTGTGCCACCACCTTTCATTATTGCCAGAATAATATCCATTCACACACCTTCCACATGCCACTTCTTTTATACTACCACATTGCCCTCTTTTGTTCTCATTATATAAATAGGCTGTACTTTCTAGATGAATACAAGTTACTTTTCCCTTTCCAGTTCAGATCTAAGTCACCTCTAGTTCTCACTCACTTAGTCATATCAAGCACAAAGTCTCTATTGTTGACCTTGTCTTAGTTCTACTTGTGAAGCTTCTTCGCATTCGCACCCTAGTCTTCACACTTGTACTCTTGTATTTGCACTTGTACTCTTGTATTTGCACTCATCCTCTTGTATTTGCACTCGTCCTATCATCCTCGTCCTCGTCCCCTCATATTCGCACTCATCCTCTCATCCTCTCATTCTCCCTCTAGTTCCCCTCCCATTCCATTCTCGTTTTAGCTATTGTTCCTTGTCTCTCTTAGGCTTGTTGGACAGACCTTTGCACACCACTCGCACCTAGTCTTTGGTTGTTTAGTGTTGGTGTTTTTCCAGCACTCAGAGCATCCTTAGATCATCATTTTTGGAGCTCACCACAAGGGGTTGCAAAAAATTTCATCTCAACAGCCCTCTCGTATTCTGCACCTCACAGCTAATAAACAATCAAAGCCCAGCAGGGACTACTCGCAGATATCAAAAGACATCAGCGAATTCTTTGCCAAGGCCCTGCCCCCCATATCAAACATCCACAACATCATCCCTGACTATCACTTACCTTTCTCCCCTTTCTCACACAAACAAATTGCCCTGGAAAACAAAGACACCTCACAGAACCCTTTGTCTATCACAGAAGAAGAGCCACAACCAGTTTTGCAGTTTTGCTCAGAAGAAAATCTCCTAGCATCAACCCTAGAAAAACGTCTAGCCATTCCTTCCTCACCTCATAGATCGCCTTCACCATTCTCCGATATATACGTCACTCCTCAGATATCGCAAATGCCATCCCTCTCACAAGATAACATGAAGGAAACACCTACTTATATGCCTGCATGCAGACATGCGACTGCACCGTCCTTTTCCGAAGATAAGCCACATGAACTCTGTCATTATTTCAAGGAACTTGAATGGCTCTTCAAGACACACAAAGTCACAGACAGTGAAGAAAGAAAGTAACAAGCAATCCATTACCTCTCTGTGGTAGCCACTGAGCTATGGGAAGCACTGCCAGAATTCTCAGACGCTCAAGTATCTTATGAAGACTTTGTTGTTGCAGTCATAAAGCTTTACCCTAGTGCAGAAGAGGACTGCAAATGGTCAGTTTCAGACATGGACATGATTATAGGTCAACAAGTTCACGCTGGAATTACAACCTTGTCCAATTTAGCCAGTTATCACCACAATTTCCTGGTCGTGACCCTCTTTTTGCTCGAGAAGAATTGAATTTCAAAAGTGGAACAGAGTTGCGTATTTCTTTGTGGATTTCAACCAGGACTGCTAGAGCGAATTTTGCATCGTTTAGAACTCAAGTTCCCAGACCATTTCCCCAACAACCCATATTTGCTAGAAGACATTCTCACCACTGCACAATTCATCCTACATGGGACTATGCCCAGCTATTGTAAGGGCGACCTTAACAGTGCTGCGAAGGTGTTCTAGCTAAGTGCGAAATCTATTCGCAGGGCTAGTGAGGGAGATCCAAAGTAAGTATATAGAGAAGAGTGGTAATACAGGAGGGTCTTACCTGGTGAGGGAGATCCAAAGAGAAAAACCTAAGGGATCTCCTCACCAGGTTGAGTATATATACTAATCTATCACAATGCACTAAGAGGACAATGGGGATGAGCTAATATAATGTGGACAATAGGGAGGTGTCATAAAAGGGGTGTAAGCGGGTGCAAAAGTACTGTGAAGTACCCTGAGGCGCTGCAAAGGGTTTTGTGGTGCTTGAAAAGGCTTCGCAACGGGGTTTCCCTGACATTTACCCCCCCCCTCTAAGGTATGCGGCGACTTGACGTGGGAGAAGTGCCACCAGGGAGAGATATCTGCACAAGAGAAGGGGATTTTTTCGAAGGTCAAGGAGTGGATGTAGCAAGGGGCACCTGGGTGTAGCCGGTAGAACTCCGCGACTGCTTCAGGTGCAAATACTTGCAAGTGGGGTTCCCAGCTATTGTGTTTGATTCCATAGCCTTTCCATTTGATGAGGTACTGGAGTTTCTGATTGAAGATACGGCTGTCCAGGATTTCTTCAACCATGAATTCCTCTTCACCATCAACGAGCTCTGGAGGGGGGGGAGGTGAGGTGTGTTGACCTGAGATGGGGTCCGGTGGGGCTAGTGAGAGTTTGACTATGGGGAATACTGGGTGTAGGCATCAGAGTGCAGTTGGCAGTTTGAGCTTATATGCACCATGTCCCACTTTCGCCTCGATTTCGAAAGGTCCCAGGTGCTGATGGCTGAGTTTCGCGGAGGGGCGAGTTGTGCGAATGTCGCTAGAATCCAACCAGACTCGGTCTCCAGGTGCGAAATCAGGTGTGGGTTCTCTGTATCAGGAAACCCATGATAATATGATATACCAATATAAAGTATTGTAAAGAAAATAATAGTTAAAATATCTACAATTCTTGCATATGAACTGGCAAGGCTATATAAAGGACAGTCAGCTTTGTGAATTTCACAATAACAACAAGTATTAGTTGGATCACCAATTCTGATATTCAATGATAATCACTTATAATAGATTATCTTAATATTAACATAGAGAGAAAAATAATATTTGTAATTTCATATTATCCTATTTATTTGTATCTATCTTAGCTTGACCTATTTGGAGCTTATAGACTTTTGTTTGATTTTGGGTTCAGCTTGTATTTTTTTTAAATCTTACAATATATATGGTTCAACTTTCTTAGTAACTTTTGATTTACTTCAAGCTTATTGCAATTCATATTTATGAAATTATTTATCACTCAAAGTTCTAACAATTATAAAAAGGTTCAAAATAAGGTCATGATCAAACTTTTGTATTTTGTTCAACCCATGGGTGTGTGGCTAAACATTTGTCCATGTTTGTATATAAGCTCTTGCTAGACTGATATAGTCTTACAATATAGTTATCAGTCTTGCAAGATATTTATAAGGGTTAATCAAGATCTGGTCAGAGTTATACAAGATGGTTATATGATATCTTAATTATGATTACTGATATAGATTGACAAGTATTTCAACAGAATTGTGATTAATGAGAATTATATATAAGAAAATATCAACTAATAACAGCCTGATATGTGCTGATCATATATATCTAGTCATACCAGCTTCTTCCTGGTTTCCTGATGTGCGATGGTCATAGTATAGTTTGTATTCTTGTTGTGCCTTCATGAGTGCTGCCCTTGCTTCTTCTAGGCCCTTTGACATGCGATCCTTGAACTCATTTACGGATTCTAAGCGTGAAGGTGGTTGACTGGGTTCGAAGCCCATTTGTGGGTCGTGTCCTGTATCTAGCATGAAAGGAGTCTGCTGTGTGGAGGAGTGGATGTGGTTGTTGTACGCGAATTCAGCCATTGGTAGGAGTTCATCCCAGTCATTCTGTCTTTCATTGGTGAAGAGTCAAATGTACTGCTCCAGCTCTTGATTGACACACTCAGTTTGTCCATCTGTCTGTGGATGGTAGGCAGTTGACGTTGTGAGCTTGATCCCAAGAAGCCTATACAGTTCGCGAGTGAATTCTGTGATGAACTGTGGGCCTTGATCAGAAGTGACGCTTCGCGGCAGGCCATGGTGCTTCCAGATTTCCCTGAAGTAGATTCATGCCGCTCCTTCTGCAGTGATGGTGGTGTGGGTGGGTGTGAAGTGTGCCCGTTTACTTGCGAAGTCGACCACGTTCATGATTGCATCGTAGCCATGTGAGTCTGGGAGCTCCATGATGAAGTCTACACTGATTCTGTCCCACCTTTCCTTTGGTATCTCTGTAGGATGTAGTTCACCTGTGGGTTTGCAATGTTGTATTTTTGTGCGGTTGCACAGATTGCATGTTTTGACGTAGATACCAATGTAGCGAGACATTTGGGGCCACCAGTAGTTGCATGAAATGAGTTCGAGAGTTTTGAAGCATCCTGGATGCCCAGTGACTCGCAAATCATGGTGCTGTTCGACAATTCTGCGGTGAAGATCTCTGTCATTGGGGACATAAATCTTACCGCGAAAAGTGAGGAGGTCGTTTAGCATTGACCATTCTGCGCTGTGGATTGTCCCACATTTGTGATCTTTTGCTAATTCGTGAGCTGCTTTGGCCACAGGTTGCTCCAATTTGCCATTTCGCAGGGTGCGGCAGATGTCCATGAGGATATCCTTCTTCTCCCCTTTGACATTTAGACCTGAAAGGGCGTGAATGCGAAAGAGTTCTGGGGATAGTAGGGTCTGATTTTGGTTATCTTCACGACCAGAGCCATGGTGTCAGGGCGACACCCATGCATACCATGCACTGCCCACCAAGACTTCTGATGAGACTATGAGAAGAGGAAGTGTGGGGGTTTGCCAGTCATGTTGTCTGAGATATGCACACTAGGGGGGTGATGGTGGTAATCCTGAGAGAACAGACTAGAGAGTCTGTCACTCAGAGTGATGCTACTACAGTGAGGATAATGGCAGGACGTCGTGTGGTGATACATGCATCCAGTGCAAGGTAAACTAATAATATAAGATATGAATAAATATGAAGAGTTAAAGGAGTGACCTGGCATAAGACTATTGGCAAGGTAATAAGAACGGTGATGTCATAGCCTTGTCTTGGGAAAGGCTATGGACAAGGGCATGATCGATGACCGATGATCGACTGCGGTTCCTCTTAAGGAATCATTGAGGGGTTGCAGTATAAGGTTGTGTAGGGGTCGTGTCAGGGTCATGGTAGGGTGATCACCACTAGAGGTTCTGCGGAGCCAATTAGAAGTCAGTGCCAGACATAATAGGAACAAGGTGATTGGTAAGGGTTGAGTGCCGATCGGTGGAGGCAGGATGTGGGGTAAGTAGACTGCGGTCCACTGCCTTGGTTCCTAAGAATAGAATAAGGAAGGGATAGGGTTCGGAAGTGTCTGGGGATTGTCCTAGAGTATATAAGGGAAAGGGGAATAGAAAGGAAGAGAATCGCCATGATAAGATAGAGGTGGTGAATGGTTGGTGATTGGATAAGATAAGATGAAGAAAAGGAAAAGAGAAAGAGAAAGAAACAGATAAGGCTGTCATGCCATGACACATGGTCGGCTCTGTGGGATAGGGCATCTGGCTTGCCCATGGAGCATCCAGGTCTGTGTTGGAGGGTGAAGTTGAAATGGGAGAGATACAGTGACCACCTAGCTTGCCTGCAATTGAGTTTTTGTGCAGTGCGAAAGTATTCGAGGTTCTTGTGGTCTGTCAGTATCTCGATGGGGTGACAGGCTCCCTCGAGGTAGTGTCGCCATTCTTCTAGCGCACGAATAATTGCTAGCATTTCTAGGTTGTGTATTTTGTAGTTTTGCTCGACCAGGGAGAGGGATTTTGAGAGGAAGGCAACTGGGTGGTATTTGTTATCCTCGAGTGAGAGCTGTGAGAGTACTGCACCTGTTGCGACCCCTGAGCCATCTGCTTCTAGGCAGTAAGGTTGGTCGTGGTCTGGGAGGGTGAGGACTGGTGCTGAGGTGACGATTTCTTTGAGTTTCGCAAAGGCATCTTCTTCTTGGGTGGTCCAGGAGAACTGCAAATCCTTTTTGGTGAGGTCGAATAGTGGGCAAGCATGGTGCGAGAAGTCTGCAATGAAGCGATGGTAGAAGTTAGTGAACCCCAGGAAGGACTGCACCTCTTTCTTGTTGCTTGGGGTGGGCCATTCTGCAACTCTGGCAATTTTGACCAGGTCCATCTCCACTTTGTCTTGCGAGATGATAACCCTGAGGTTGTCAGGGCGACACCCATGCATACCATGCACTGCCCACCAAGACTTCTGATGAGACTATGAGAAGAGGAAGTGTGGGGGTTCGCCAGTCATGTTGTCTGAGGTAGGCACACCAGGGGGGTGATGGTGGTAATCCTGAGAGAACAGACTAGAGAGTCTGTCACTCAGAGTGTCACATTATATATATTCTACTGTACAGGGTCTAGCTGCTAAATATGGTATGAGATGTACATGCTACTACTGGGAGGATAATGGCAGGACATCATGTGGTGATACATGCATCCAGTGCAAGGCAAGCTAATAATATAGAGATGTGAATAGATATGAAAGGTGAAAGGAATGATCTGGTATAAGACTATCAGCAAGGTAATGAGAACAGTGATGTCATAGCCTTGTCTTGGGAAAGGCTATGGACAAGGACATGATCGGTGACTGATGATCAACTGCAGTTCTTCTTGGGGAATCATCAAGGGGTTGCAGTATAAGGTCATGTAAGGGTCATGTCAGGGTCGTGTCAGGGTCGTGGTAGGGTGATCACCACTAGAAGTTCTGCGGAGCCGATTAGAAGTCTGTGCCAGTCATAATAGGAACAAGGTGATTGGTAAGGGTTGAGTGCCAATCGGTGAAGGCCGGATGTGGGGTAAATGGGCTGTGGTCCACTGCCTTGGTTCCTAAGAATAGAATAGTGATTCGGAAGAGTCCGGGGATTGTCCTAGTATATATAAGGGAAAGGGAAAGAGGAGGAAGAGAGTCGCCATGATAAGATAAAGGTGATATGAATGGTAGGCGATTAGATAAGATGAGATGAAGAAAAGGGGAAGATAAAGAGAAAGCAATTGATAAGGCAGTCATGCCATGACAAAACGAAGCCGGTATGATCCGCGAAATCGCGGATGTCATCCTTCGCTTCGATGGACATGCAGAGCGAGCAACCTTCACAGTCACCCAGCTGGGAAAACAGTCAACGATCCTGGGATACACATGGCTT